>CM046878.1:585945692-586223192 GCA_025667525.1 Glebionis coronaria | reverse complement strand
AAGTCTATCCAATCTATCATCAAGTCACACACCACACACAAAGGTAATTCTTCCAAACATGTCAAAATTGACATTTCAAAAAATTCTTCAGCCCCTGCTGAAGATTCACAATCACACATGGGAACTACTTCTTCAGTTTCAACAAATAAACTAAAAAATGCTAGATCTGAGGAAGATGAAAGAATGTCTCTTGTCATGCAATAGATCAATGATCTTAAGCTACAACTCAGGCAGCAGCAAACACCAACAAGATTTAGAGATGATCCCTCAGATTCTCCTCATTTTAAGTACAAGACACAATTTAAAAGGGCTTGTGACTTATGTGGTCTAAACAACCATCTCATTGAAACTTGCCTAAAAGTGATTTATTTTACTAAATGTGAAAGGACTGATCATCGCACTTGTGAACACACTCAGTATATGCTGGCAAAAACAAGTGCTGATGCTCACAAATCTAAAGCATCTCTTTCCAGGCGTAATATGCCTTTCCCACCATGCATTCATTCTGGTATGGGCAATCATCACTCTGATGACTGCCACTATTACCCTGTTATCAAACCAAGAAATCCAAACTTTATTACCAAAGGTTGTGAGACTTGTGGTAGCAATGTCCACACTACCTCTAATCACAACCATATAGAGTGGTTCAAAAGAGGTAAAGCCCTCTAGGCTAGGAAAGCAAAAGTTGTTCAAACCTCTTCCTCTTCTGAGGAATCACACATACTCTCGACTAGAGGACCCTTCAGATCTAGAACTCCTTCTAGATCTAAAACCCCCACCCAACAAAGGTGGGTTTCAAAACAAAACTGATCATTTCCTTTACTTGTGCAGTAAGCCTATTTGGTACCTAGATTATGGATGCTCAAGACATATGTCTGGAACCAAAAGTTATCTACACAAGTATAAGGAGGAACGAGGTCCTAAAGTTGTTTTTGGTGATAACTCATCAGCCACTACTAAAGGATTTGGTTCAGTGTCAAAAAATTAGTTTTGGCATAAGCGGCTCTCTCATCTCTATTTTAAAACAATAAATGGCAAAACAAAACTTTGTTATTGGTGTTCCTTCACTTGTCTATTCCAAGGACAAACCATGCTCAACATGTAAAATAAAAGGGAAGCACCATAGGGCCAGTTTCAAAAACAAAGCAAACTTTCTCAATCAAAGAAAATCTTCATTTGCTTCACATGGACTTATTTGGCCCAGTATCTCCCAAGGCCATTTGTCATAAAAAATACACCACTTGTCATTGTTGATGAGTATTCTAGGTATACCTGGGTATATTTTCTCACAAAGAAAAGCCATGCACCAGATGTCATTATGTATTTCATCAAAAGAGTTGAAAATCAAGGACAATGCTTGCTGGATCTTTGATTGAAGGAACAGAACTTTGATTGAAGAAGCAAGGACAATGCTTGCTGGATCTGCTCTCTCCAAGCATTTTTGGACTAATGCTGTAGCCACTGCCCGCTACACTCAAAATAGATCCATCATTGTGAAGAGACACATGAAGACTCCCTATGAAGTCTTCAGGGGGAGAATTCCAAACATTTCATTCTTACATGTGTTTGGGTGTCCAGTATTCATTCACAATCACAAGGATCACCTTGGAAAGTTTGATGAAAAATCTGATGATGGTTACTTTCTTGGATACTCTCTAGTATCTAAAGCATACAGAGTCTTCAACTCAAGAAGACAATGTATTGAAGAAACCTATCACATCTCGTTCAATGAAAGTTCTGAAGCTCTCACTTTTATAAATCCATCAGATGATGAACTTCATATTCATGAATCTCACAATTATCCATCTGATGAATTTTAACATTATGAGCCTTCTAAAAAATATCAAACCAATTTAGTCCCTCACATTGATCCATTTGATGATATGACATGTCCTACAAAAGGAAATCCTTCAGTATCACATACTGATGGCTGTCAATCAAATAATGATCAGTCCCAAAACAATCAGCATGCTGACACACATGATCAAAATGATCAATCAAATGCAGCTACTGAGGAACAAACAAATGACCAAAATGGTCAGTCTCAAAACCATCAGCATGCTGACACACATGATCAAAACTCTCCTACCATCTCTAGGGAATTAGGTCTTGGATATGTTGCTTCTGATCAAGAAGGAAGCCCTCCATTGATTGAACCCTTGTCCACTGAATATCCTTCAGTAGACACTAGAGACATTCCAAGTCCATGTTCATGGACTTCCAAGCTCTAGCTCTAATCATGATACCAGTACCTATTCTCCAGCTCCACAAAAAACTTGGACTCAAAATAGTCACATACAGTTGGTGAACATAATAGGTAATCATGGTGAAGGTAGAGTCAGTATATCTATGGCAAAGAAACTGAGTGCCGCTTCATCTATAGAATGTCTCTATGCAAATTTTCTCTCAGAATTTGAACCTACAAAGGTTTTTGAAGCAATCACGCACCCTGGATGGGTGGACGTCATGCAAGAGGAACTCAATCAATTTGAAAGAAACAAAGTTTGAAAAATGGTTGCTCTTCCATATGGTAAATCAAAAACTGGCACCGAATGGGTTTACAAGCTCAAAAGAGATGAAACCAATGCAGTGATAAAAAAATAAAGCTAGGCTGGTGGCCCAAGGATTCAATCAGGAGCCTGGGGTTGATTTTGATCAAACCTTTGCTCCAGTTGCACGTATGGAAGCCATACGTATCTTCCTTGCTTATGCCACTTACATGAACTTCATCATCTACCAAATGGATGTCAAAAGTGCATTCCTAAATGGTGACCTAAAATAAGAAGTTTATGTTACTCAGCCTCCTGGCTTTGAGAGCAGTAAATACCCAAATCATGTCTACAAGCTTTACAAAGCTTTGTATGGACTGAAGCAAGCTCCAAGAGCATGGTATGAAACTCTCTCAACTTTTCTCATTGAACATAAATTTGTCAGAGGAAAAATAGATAGCACCCTGTTTATCTATAAATCTAAAACTGACACCATTCTGGTACAAATTTATGTGGATGACATAATCTTTGGTTCTACAAGCTTAAAACTTTGCAAACAATTTTCCAAGATTATGACCAGCAAGTTTGAGATGTGTACGATGGGAGAACTCACATACTTCCTTGGTCTTCAGATTAAACAATCTGACCAAGGCATCTCCATCAATCAAGAAAAATATGTCAAGGATCTGCTGAAGAAGTATGATATCAATTGTGCTTCAGTGAAGACTCCAATGGTACCTCATAACAACTTAGGACCTGATCTCAATGGACAATCAGTCAATGAGACTCAATATAGAGGTATGATTGGATCACTCATGTACTTAACTGCAAGCAGACCTGACATTCAATTCTCTACATGCCTTTGTGCAAGATACCAAGCAGATCAAAAGGAATCCCACCTTACTGCTGTCGAGAGAATCTTCAGATACCTAAAAGAAAAAGCACTTATGGTGCCTGCCAATTGCTAGGTTGCAAACTTGTGTGTTGGAGTGCTAAAAAGCAACAAACCGTTGCCATGTCTTCAGCAGAAGCTGAATATGTGGCAGCTGCTGGATGTTGTGCCAATGTTCTTTGGTGAAAAGCCAACTGGCTGATTATGACATAGAATATGAAAAGGTACCAATATTTTGTGATAACACTAGTGCTATTGCAATATCCAATAATCCAGTCCTCCACTCAAGAACAAAACACATTGATATCAGATATCACTTTATCAGAGATCATATTGTGAAAGGGGACATTGAATTATATTTCATCCCCACTCAATACCAATTGGTTGATATCTTCACCAAACCACTGGATGAACCAACTTTCAAAAGATTGATAATGGAGCTTGGTATGCTGAATATTGATGATACAAAACCTGAACCTTCAGCATTTTCTGAAGAAGCTTGAAGGTTCAGCTATTCTTAAAAGTTTTTGATCAATTATAAGTAGCAGTGTCTGAGTAAAGGAGTGTGTAATGTCATGTGTCTATATCACAAATGTGATTGTGTATATGATGTTTTGTCATCTTATCTAATTCACTGAAGCTGAACAACTGATCACGAGTCATCAAAAGATTTACTCAGCAAATGCTGAACAAGTTTTAATACAACTGAGCAGTTAGGCCTGAGTAGAGGAGCGTGCAACGTCATATGTCTTGTTCACTTATGTGAACATGTATATGGGGTTTTGTTGCCTCAACTGACGCACTGAAGCTCACAAGTATTGCCATCAGCTTCAGCATATCTGGCAACAACTTTTATAAACTAATCAATCATGTGTCTCAATGGAGTTAATGGCATTAAATTTCTCTAGAATAATACAAAACATTCTTTCAAAATGTGTCAATTGTTAATTAAGGAAATTTCAAACGTCTCCATCCACAGTCAACAACTTTCTGACACAATGAAGCGTTTCACTTTTCAAAGTAACAGGAAATCATCACTTTTTCAGAACATTAATGAGAGAGTTTGTGCTACTTGTTCAAAAGAAACCCTCAAATTTTTTTTTATTTCATTTCAAATATCTTACAAACTTGGACAAACCAGTTAAAATGTGGTTATATATTTTTTGAAGAGTCAAGATTGTCATTTGCAAAAGATTTCAAAAAAAACACACACAACTCTCTCTCTCTCTCTCTCAAAAAACACACACAACAAACATCAATGGCTACCAAATCTTCTTCACAGTCACAAGAGGTTGAGATCATCCTCAATCCTTCCATCCATGTTGACTATACCATTGAGGACATAATATTTAAACCCAACAACCTTACCTTGATCAAACCAGAAACCCTAACATCTAAACCTGGAAAACAAGTGCTAAACTTTTTATCCAAATGTGTGATTCGTGATGCCTTGTTAAAAGATCCAGGAGTTATGTTTGAAAATGTGTTAAAAGAGTTTTGGTTCACGACACAAGGGTCAAAGAACAAGAAATCGATTAAGTTTGTTTCTACAACCTTGGGTGTTCATGGGAAAATAAGTTTAAAGTTGTTTAGGAGGGTTTTAGGGTTAAACTATTTAGGGGATTCCAGTCAATATGAAGCTGTACCCAATGATTCTCTGTTGTCAAATCATTTTTTAAAGAAATTGGGTACACTGAAGAGATTGGTGATAAAGGAGGATTAAAGAGAAGTTGTTTACTACCTAAGTGGAAACTGATAATGTCTATCTTAATTGAGTGTTTGGGTGGAAAACTGGTGGGCTTGATCAAATCAACCAACAGGATGCCCTGATTTTATACTGTTTGGCAAAGGGCATCAAAGCTGATTTTGGGAAATTAGTCTTTGAAGATCTCCATGGAAAAATGGAAAAGAAAACCAGAGAAAAGAATGTGGTCTACACTAGATTCCTATCCCTCATTTTTGCTGACCACTTTGGTGAAGATTATTCTAAAAACCAAGGAGATAAATTGATTTTTCAAATCTTTGATACCAATCGCTGGAACATTCCAGTCAACACAACTAACCCTCCTTTCACACTCCAGTTAATCTAGATGATAGCGAATCTGACGATGATGTTGCTGATCAAACTCCCTGGCCTCCATCTCCCAGAACCATTCAGGTACATGAACTGACAAATCAGGTGTTGGTTCTACAATCATAGGTGTCCACACTCAAGGAGGAAAAGGCTATTGCTGATGCTGAACTAGCTACTCTTAGAGCAAGGCCAGTTCCTCCCACTGCTGAACAGATCAAAGATGTAATTCTCACTGAACTAAAGCCATTGGTGAAGGATGTGGCCACCACCACTTCTATCAAGGATGAAATCACCTCCCTCGTGGACTAACTTAATACTTCATCTTTTGACCTCCCTGTTGAATTCAAACCGATTCCTCGTCAAATTAATGAGCTATGTGATTCAGTATCAAAGATCAAGGAAAGGGTGAGCCTGGTGGAACACCAAAAGCTGAACTTATCAGATGCAGTTCAGCAAAGACTGAATGCTCTTGCTAATATTCCAGAAGTCTTAGCCAAGGTATCATCCACCTTAGATACTTTCTATGCATGGTTACCTGCTGGGGGTTCATCAGAATTTGCGAGGCACTCTTCTGCTGAGGGGGAGAAAGTCACAATTCAACAGCTCTTCAAGAAACCTGCACAAAAGAAGGCCCTAAAAAACCTATTGTGTATAAATCCCCTTTTAGTGAAGGAAGTCCAGATAAGACTAAGGGGGAGTCTTCAGCGAAAGACAGTCATATTGATGGCCTTACCTCCAGCAATGAGTCATCTGGGATGGCCACTCAAGAAGAACTTGATAAAGTTCACAAGCTTCAAAATGAAGAAAAGCTTAGGAATCTGAAGCTGAGCTTGTATGAGAAAATTGGAAAACCATAGGTGGAAAGACTTTTCAAGAAAAAGATGTTATACGAAAAATATTGTATAACTAGACTGAACAGGAGATATCTCTCAGCAGTCACAAATGTTGACTTGTTAACTTCTGGGGGAGATATTTTCCTAAAGTCTATAGGGCTGGTGGACCTGATGAGATTCTTGAAAACTTTCTAGGAAAAGATCTCTCCTATTCTGAATGGGTTGAAATGCACAATCTTATTGAAAAGAAAAAAGGGAAAAGATGGGAGGAGGTCCGCACCAGAATAGAACACTTCATGAGAAATCATGAAACGCTTGGTAAGATCCTCAACATCAGCAATCAGGTTTCACTGGAGGACCAAGATCCACTATTAGAGTTGAACAAAAGAGCCAATCTGGTTCGACCTGGTGTTGGTGACATTTTTGTCACCACAAAGAAGTACAAAGGCCTTGTTCAGTTTCAAAATCATCTCCCTTGGCAAGTACTAGAAAACCCAGAATTGGGAATGATCATGTTCAATCATCGTGAACGACAAGACTATGTGAGTATTAGTGATCTTGATGATCTGAACAATGAATTCCTTGGAAATATTCAGAAAATCTTCTTTGCTCACCATGGTGGTCCAGGACTCACTGAAGCTGCAAGAACCTTCAGCATGTGTCTTCTATCGATACTGGACATAAGGAATTCAGATCCATCCATTCAGACTCCAGTCATTGAAGAACTTAGGCCTAAGGAGAACTGAATAATCATTTGTACTGTTTTTATTGTAAGTTGTAATAATTTTGAATAAATGAGTATCTGATGTTTATAAGTTATTAATTGTTCAGTGAATGTAAGAAGAAGTTGTTATGATCACTTACTACTGACATTAGACTTAGGCTATTTGTATATCCAAATAGGGGGAGATTGTTAGGTCAGTATTTACTGACCATGAAGCAACTCTAGGATTTGAATATAAAATCCCCCTAAGTGTTTTATGCTCAACAGTAAGTCCAGTCTGCTGAAGGATGACCAGAGGAACAATGTTCCTACTGAAGACTTTATAGCTGAAGAAAGTTTAGCACTCCCCTTCCAGTGAACTTAGAAGACAAAGGAGTCTTCACTTCAAATACTAGGCGGTCTAGTTGCTGAAGAACAAGCACTGAAGAAGGGCTTTCAGTTCAGTTTGGTTTGACAATACCAAACTGAATGATGTCGATCCCCTCTAGGATACTTGATAGGTGTGAAAACACCCATCCTTTTACCACTTAATTACAATTAAAACGAGACCATAACATGTATTTTATGTCGTAAATGTCGTAATTATGCGTGGTTTGTGTTTTTGTTGTAATTTAGGATCAAAATGTGAAAAGGAAGGAAAACATGGGCTTTCACGGGCTTTTATTGAAGAAAACGACAAAAGACAAAGTCAAAAGATCAAGAGTGCAAAAATATTGGAAGTCAATGGACCTATTTGAAGATTTATCGAAGAAAAGGGCCAAAGACGGAAGATTTATATATATGTCGAAGAACTCAAGTCTATTTAACGAGAAATGAAAAGACGAGTTGGAAATATTCAGCCGACACTTCTCAAAATCCAAAGTCGGAAACGTTTATTTAAAGAAACGTAAAGACTAAAGAAGAAAGAAGAAGAGAAGCCCATGTACAAGCCCGTTTACAAGCCCACAAGCAACACATATAAATAGGCCTTTTCCTCACAATTTTGGGGCTAGTCTTTATTTTTCTTTCATTTGTAGTTTTTAAATTCTAGAGAGAGAAAGATTAACTTTCTCTCACTAGAAAACTTTCAATCCTTGTTTTAAATTCTTGTTTTTAAATTTAATCTTTACATGTTTTAGCTTAATCTTGTTTTAATCTTCATCTTTTTCAACCTTTCTTGTTAATCACGATCTTGTTTTCTTCATCCTTTTCATCTTTGATTTCGTCACGCATCATAAAGTTCATGGTTTTTGGTTTTTCTTGATTCGTGTCTCAAAGTTTCACAAGGTTTATCATTTGCTTAATTGGTGTCTAGCTTATTTCATTTTAAATCTTCTCAAGAGTTTAATCTTTAAAAAGTTTATTTTACAAAGTTTGCTTATTTGGTGTTTTGATAATTTTTTCATTCGTAGCTTATTGAGTCTTCCTCAATACTGACTTTGTTTAGTTTTTGATAAGTGCTTATTGGAAGTGGTTATTGGTTTTTAGCTTATTTCATTCCATCGTAATACTTTGTGCTCCATCGCAAAAGGTAAGGGTTTTGTTATTGCGATAGAACATTCCGACAGCTTCTTTGTGATCGCAATAAACCTTAGGGTTTCTACTTTGCGATCAATATTGCGATACCTCCCTTATTCCGATCGTGGATTGCGATCGCTAATTACGATCGGACATTGCGACGGGGTTAAGGCATATCGCGACGAAACGCTGCCCAATTTTTGTTAGCCATATTGCGACAGGCCTCTTATTGCGACAGATTATTGCGACAGTTTTACACATTGCAATCAATATTGCGATGGTTTAGATATTGCGACAGTTTTATTGCGATACCTTGATATTGCGACAGCTTTCCATCACAATAATTAGTTTAATATATTTAGTTGTTTTATTTTTTTTCAAGCTTACTTTTCATTACGTTTTAATTTCCAAAAATTGCACGCTTCCCGAAAAGTTCGTTTTTACCAAGTGTTTTTCTATTTTTTATAAAAAGTGAAAATTTTTCTAGATTTGCTTTTAGCTTATTTTAATTACGTTTCGCATTTACACTTCTAGTAGGATAGAAAATCAATTCCCCTTTTCGATACCAAGAACGACTATTCCACTTCAAACCGTGATCGATTCAAATAGATACCGAGAATGAACTACAATCCCATACTAAACCTTTGTATCAAATGGCGCCGATGCCGGCTCTTTTCGTGAAGATTAACGGTTTTTTATGAGAGACGCGTTGGCTTTTGGGATCCGTTCACTCGTGAACGTTATTTTTCGTGTCAAAAATTTTCAAAAATCCCAAAAATATTTGAAAAATCATAAAACGCATCTCTTTTACAAAGTCTTGCACCAAAAATATTCCTCTTTATCCTCTATCATGTTTAATTCTTTTCTCTACCCCTCTTATTTTTAATTCTTCATGGATTCGTCTTGCGTACGGTGTGGGAGACCATGGCTTGGTTTTCAAATATGTCCATGGTGTACTTGTGCGAGGTGTGGTTATGATATCGACAATACACAATTTGGATTTTGTCCATTTTGCAATTCAAGAAATTCGTACTTCGCCTCTTATAATACTTTCTCACCCCCTCCCGTCTATGACAATCCTTATCCTCAACAAGCACCGGGTTTTTCTCCATACCCGTGGTGCTATATTTGTGGGGGCCCTCACGATGCTTCTTCTTGTGAACCGTCGAAGATTTTAGAGCCAATTCCGTTCTATCATCCCAGTGTGTATAACTTTGAGCCCCCACATCACACCCTCAATCATCAATCCTCTCAGCAACTTAGTCTTGACCAACAACTCACTACTTTGAATGGCGTTCTAGAAAGTCTAGCTCAACTCCGAGCTGACTTACATCAGGAAAGGAAACCTTTGCTTGATGGTGACGAAATCTTGAAATCCACCAACACCTTTTTGAGCCAATTTGGTCGTTTTCCCTTCTTTTCTACACCAAAATGTTTAATTACAGCGTGGGATAGAATTGGTTTCATTGAACATACTCGGGGAAATGAACAACAAAAGTTGCTTCATGAGCTTCTTAAAAATGTGGAGGTTATCAAGGAAGAGTTAGCCGACTATGTCACTCCTAATTGGAATGGTCCAGTCTATTATGACGATGATGAAGACGATGATGTCTACGCTCTCAACCCATCTTCTGACGTTGCCACTCCTACTCTCTATATTCCTAATGCGTCTAAGGATAGTGATTCCTTGAGTGAGATTAGTGATTTTGGTCTCGACAAATTCTTTGATGATGAGGTTTGTGACATACCGACTGCTATGGAGCTTGAGGACGACGCTGCTCTTATGGAAGAGGTCGATCCTAATGATGACGATTTTTCTCCACGCTATGAGAATTTCACTTTTGAAATTTCTCAATCTCCTTCGGGTGATGCGGGCGATGACAATTTATTCTCTCCAACTTATGAGAAGTTCACCGATGAACTTGCTCTTGAAGATGAGGTGGAAGACGTGATTCTTCGCGACAGATTACAGAAAGTACATCTTCTTATTGCTCAAATTGAAGAGTTGACTTCTCCTCCTCTTTCCGAGTCTTTACCTCCATCTATTACTCACGTTGAGGATAATGACCCACTGCTGGAAGAAATTGACATTCACTCAATACCTCCGGGTATTGATGATGATGACACGGAGGGGATATCCTTTTTGATACCTTGCTACTTGAAGACATTATCCCCAGTCCCCCTCCTGCGCACCTTCCCTCCACTCCTTTAGAGACCATCACCGAGGATGCGTGCTTTGACCCGGGAGGTGACATTGATTATTTTATAATTGATAACTTTACGACTTTGCCGACTGGCCAAAATCCATTGTCTTTAGAGGATGACAATGTGCTTACTTTACCCACCCCACCTCTCGAGGATCATGATTTCACATACTTTTCGTATGTTGAAAGGACCTTTTTACCATTCAAGACTTATCCTCATGCCTCTCCTTCATTGATGTCCTCCGGGAACGAGGACAAGGTCTTTGATCCCAGTATTTCATTCGAGGCTTCCCCATTGACCATTTAATCCGGGGACGAGTCAGGCTTGCGACTTGGTTAACATAAACAAGCGCTCTTCGGGAGGCAACCCGATTATCTATCTTTATCTGTTTTCATCATAAGTGTAGGGGGAGCCCCGTTGGTGTTTGTTGTTTTCTTTCTTATCATGTGCAGGGATTAGAGCTTCAAAGACACACTTTTGATGACTTTTGACGACCCGTGATTCCGTGTTCTCATCTTCCCGGTTCTATCCTAAACTCTTTTCGATTCACTATTTTATATTTTTCAATATTAAAATAGGGATCTCGTTAGTTGTCTTTTCCTTAGCAAGATTTAAGCAACGTGTACAATGTCCTAAGGGTAGGGGAGTTTACTCCCACATGCTTAACATTGAGGAAAATGTTTATATTAAGTGTAGGGGGGCCTTCTATCGAAGTTAAGTGGACTTTTCCGTGAATTTGACCTCATTTTAACCGGAAATTCGATTTTTCGACATTTTTCAAAATTTTTAATCTATTTTGGCCTAGTTGTAGTTTCCTTTATTTTTGTTGTTTTCTCTTATTGTTCAATAAAATGGTTTTAGAGAGTTTAGATATCTTAGATATATTAGGCCCGTTGTGAATATTTTGACTCAACCCGAGTTTACTTATCCAAGTTTACTCTAGCTAGTATCCTTAACCATGTAGACCTTAATTGGTTTATTAGGCTAAGCATCCACGAGTCTCATTCCTTGAGATTTTAAAATTGTGGAGAACGAGAAATGATAGAGTTAGTTATAAGCTTGGTATTCTTTCATTAACTTATGTGAGTTAATTATGATCTTTTTCTCCCATCGCTTGTAACTAAATAATTGCAATAAGTAAGGTCGTACGGTCTGAAAAATTACTTAGCTTCTAGCCCAAGATCGTTTAAAAATTGCTCGGTATTAATTAGAGTTCATAGCCAAGGCATAACTTATTGAAACGGGACGCGAAGATTGGCGAGTCCAAAAAGGCCCTAACAAGGCATGAGGATTCCATTTTGTTGCTAAAGATCCAAGATGATGTGAAAAGCATTATTCCAAAATCAATATGAAGGATCAAGACACACGACGAAAAACAATTACTCCCATAAAGATCATGGAGAAATCTATCCGAAAAGACCCTAACAAGGTATGAGGACAAATAGATCCAAGTCCGGAAAGGAGGCGGATCGTTGTATATCAAAATCCCAAATAAGGATTGAAGAAATAATGATGAAGTCGTGGTCAATATTTGAAGAATATCTCAACTACCCCAAGTGAAGATATACACTATATTTGAAGAGAAGACCATAATTTCAAGAACGTCTTCTCAAGATTTGAAGTATGAAGTAAATGCCAAATATCGGTCCGAGAAAGGTCTCAAATCGTGAAACGAGTTATGCCAAGGTATGAACTTTATGAGGTCTCGAGAAGCAGTTTTAAAAGATTTTGTCCTTTAGCTAACTATGGATTAGATCGTCCCACTTTATTTTCTGCCTAATAAATTATCGAAATAAGTCCAAAAATGCATCTTCATGATCATTCTAAGACAAAAATAAAATATAAGAGTTACCCATAGAAATAAGGGAGTCTAAGTGATTAATTGAACCGCATGAGTAAGTGTTAGTTATGCTAACTTGTACTAACAATGATCTCGTTTTTAAGCTTGGCATGGGGAACGTGAAACTTGAGGATGATTAACATTCATGACACCAAAGCCCTAATGTAAGTCTTAGATTTCTTTACAAGTTTCTTCCTTCTAGCATTTTGTTATTTTCTATCTTTTGAATTTTTCTTAGTGTTTAGTATTTAATAAAGGCCAAGGTGGGTTGACTATGATGGAGAATGTAAATCTTGCTTTGTCACTATGCATTGCATGAGGTCATTGCAATGGTCAAGTGTAGGGGATTTGATAGGTGTGAAAACACCCATCCTTTTACCACTTAATTACAATTAAAACGAGACTAGAACATGTATTTTATGTCATAAATGTCAGAATTATGCGTGGTTTGTGTTTTTGTTGTGATTTAGGATCAAAATGTGAAAAGGAAGGAAAACACGGGCTTTCACGGGCTTTTATTGAAGAAAACGACAAAAGACGAAGTCAAAAGATCAAGAGTGCAAAAATATTGGAAGTCAATGGACCTATTTGAAGATTTATCGAAGAAAAGGGCCAAAGACGGAAGATTTATATATGTCGAAGAACTCAAGTCTATTTAACGAGAAATGAAGAGACGAGTTGGAAATATTCAGCCGACACTTCTCAAAATCCAAAGTCGGATACATTTATTTACAGAAACGTAAAGACTAAAGAAGAAAGAAGAAGAGAAGCCCATGTACAAGCCCGTTTACAAGCCCACAAGCAACACATATAAATAGGCCTTTTCCTCACAATTTTGGGGCTAGTCTTTATTTTTCTTTCATTTTTAGTTTTTAAATTCTAGAGAGAGAAAGCTTAACTTTCTCTCACTAGAAAACTTTCAATCCTTGTTTTAAATTCTTGTTTTTAAATTTAATCTTTACATGTTTTAGCTTAATCCTGTTTTAATCTTCATCTTTTTCAACCTTTCTTGTTAATCACGATCTAGTTTTCTTCATCCTTTTCATCTTTGATTTCGTCACGCATCATAAAGTTCATGGTTTTTGGTTTTTCTTGATTCGTGTCTCAAAGTTTCACAAGGTTTATCATTTGCTTAATTGGTGTCTAGCTTATTTCATTTTAAATCTTCTCAAGAGTTTAATCTTTTAAAAGTTTATTTTACAAAGTTTGCTTATTTGGTGTTTTGATAAGTTTTTCATTCATAGCTTATTGAGTCTTCCTTAATACTGATTTTGTTTAGTTTTTGATAAGTGCTTATTGGAAGTGCTTATTGGTTTTTAGCTTATTTCATTCCATCGTAATACTTTGTGCTCCATCGCAAAAGGTAAGGGTTTTGTTATTGCGACAGAACATTCCGACAGCTTCTTTGTGATCGCAATAAACCTTAGGGTTTCTACTTTGCAATCAATATTGCGATACCTCCCTTATTCCGATCGTGGATTGCGATCGCTCATTGCGATCGGACATTGCGACGGGGTTAAGGCATATCGCGACGAAACGCTGCCCAATTTTTGTTAGCCATATTACGACAGGCCTCTTATTGCGACAGTTTTAGACATTGCGATCAATATTGCGATGGTTTAGATATTGCGACAGTTTAATTGCGATACCTTGATATTGCGACAGCTTTCCATCGCAATAATTAGTTTAATCTATTTAGTTGTTTTATTTTTTTTCAAGCTTACTTTTCATTACGTTTTAATTTCCAAAAATTGCACGCTTCCCGAAAAGTTCGTTTTTACCAAGTGTTTTTCTATTTTTTTTATAAAAAGTGACAATTTTTCTAGATTTGCTTTTAGCTTATTTTAATTACGTTTCGCATTTACACTTCTAGTAGGATAGAAAATCAATTCCCCTTTTCGATACCAAGAACGACTATTCCACTTTAAACCGTGATCGATTCAAAGAGACACCGAGAACGAACTACAACCCCATACTAAACCTCTTTATCAATACTGAAGACTCTTCAGTATTCTGATGGTTTGCATTAGGCGTGAAAAGATTACTTTAAGTCAAAGTAGGTTGCTTGTAGACTTAGATATAAGTACAACCTTTATCTTTTCCTAGAATTAATTAATATGTACTTTGTATTGTTTATCCAGCATGGGCATTCAACCACCCACTGGATAAACCTTAACATTGAAACATGCAAAAATGCAAACCCTATTTTTACACTGCCTATAAAAGGAGTGTACATTGAGACGAGAAAGGTAACCAATACAAGAGCTTAAACTCTGGAAAACCTTTCTCTCTCGATACCAACTAAACCATATAGCCAAGATGCATATGAACGTTTAGATTGGAGCTTAGACTTTAACTTTGGTTAGACGTTTAAGTAGAGGAGATCAAAACCCATTGTCATTCAACCACTTTGTTATTCCGCAAACAAAGTGGGTTATAGATTCTTTATTTGATTCTTATAAAAGTCTATACGTTGAAAAGTATATTGGTATTGTTGTTTTAATCTTACATAGTTCTTATCTATTGTTAAAACAACTCACTTGAGTCGAAGTAACAAGTTATTACTTAAGTTAATAAGTAATAACGAGTTACAAGGGACCAACAGTTTCTCATATACATTCATACACTCTTTCCATTTCCAACAATATATATTTACACTCTCATTTACTTCACAGTTCACACATATACTTCTCTCTCTATCTCTCTCTCTCTCTCTCTCTCTCTCTCTCTCACACACACATACACATACACACACACACAGACACACAAATATACTGTACTTCAAAACCCTAACCTTTCCACTGAAAATGAATAACATCAAAATAGGTTTAAAGTTTTTCAAAAGACACTTTGTGGAAATTTATACAAATATCAATATTAACACCACAAACTACTCAACAAACAACCCATTTATTATTAAACAGCCTCAGGCTATTACTTCAAATGTAATACATGGGTTTGTGATCATACGAATACAATTGAAAGAAACAAAAGATCCCAAAGATTGAGATTAATATTGAACAATTACAACCCAGAAAACAAGAACACCAACAAATGTGTGAAACTTTGAGAGAGAATAATGAAACGATCTTATCTACCTAACAGCTAAACAAATCTATTGATAGTGCTTTGCTATCCAGTCCTCATGCTCGTATCACATTGCCACTTTTAGTCCCTGCACTTTGACCACTATAACAAATACAGATATAATTGAAAAACTTACCTTACTTACCCTCCAACTTAGTTAAAATGGCAAGATAGATCCCTAAAGACAAGAGTTAGGATATCATAAGTATACAAGTGTATACTTCTAACATCCCCCCATAGACTAACTCTTGTACATGTCATATAAGCCCAACAAATCACAAAACTTATTATAATCCTGAACACTCAGCCCTTTAGTAAAAGTGTCAACAACATTATCCTCTGACTTAACTTTCATTGTCAGAGGAAAACATATGGATGTGTGTGGACCACTTAGACATGTGTCAAGGAAAGGTTCTAGCTACTTCTTAACGTTTACGGATGATTATAGCCGTTATGGTTATGTTTATTTACTTAAGCATAAACATGAGGTATTTGAAACATTCAAAATGTTTAAAGCAGAAGTAGAGTTACAACTAGGAAAGAAGATTAAAGCTCTTCGTTCCGATAGAGGTGGTGAATATTTAAGTCAAGAGTTTAAAGATTATTTAAGTGAGAAAGGAATTGTTCATAAACTTACTTCTTCGTATACTCTACAACAAAATGGTGTATCTGAAAGTAGCAATCGTACATTACTGGATATGGTACGATCTATGTTTAATATTACAACTTTACCATTATCCTTTTGGGATTATGCTCTAGAATCTGTTATTCGCATTCTGAATATGGTTCCCACAAAGAAGGTTGATAAGACACCACATGAATTATGGCATGGCAAAATGCCATATTTGCCTTATTTAAATATTTGGGGTTGTAAGGCGTATGTGAAACGTGACTCTAGAGATAAACTCCAACAACGCTCTATGAAATGTATCTCTGTAGGTTACCCTAAGGAAACTATGGGTTACTACTTTTATAATCCGCCTGAGAACAAGGTTATTGTTGCTAGGTACGGAGACTTCCTTGGAAATAATCTTGTAAATCAAGAATTCAGTGGGAGAAATTATGATCTTGAAGAAATTCAAGAAGATACATTGCCTTCTAAAAATTCTAGCGAAGAAATTCATGTAGAACCAGAAAGTCTGAGAGTTCCAACGGAATTAATTCCTCCACGTAGGTCTGGAAGAACTATACGTGCGCCAAGAAAACTATGTCTTAACATAGAGAATGAGGAGGAGGAAGTAGAGTATCTTGGTGAAATCCATGGAAATCAGCGATGTTTGGATTCTTGTTGACGCGCCTAAAAATGCTAAAATAGTGAAAAATAGGTGGATTTTCAAGAAGAAAACCGACATGGATGGTGACGTACAATCCTATAAAGCACGGTTAGTAGCTAAAGGTTTTACTCAAACTTTTGGTGTAGACTACGAGGAGACATTTTCTCTTGTAGCAGACTTACGAGATATTAGGATTCTCATGGCTATAGCAGCATACTATGACTATGAGATATGGCAAATGGATATTAAAATGCCTTCTTGAACGGTCGCTTAGATGAAGATATCTATATGCAACAACCGGAAGGGTACGTTGATCCTAAATATCCAAAACGCGTGTGCAAACTTCAAAGATCTATTTATGGTTTGAAGCAAGCATCACGTCAATGGAATAAACAATTTGATGAAGAAATCAAAAAGTTCGAATTTATTCAAAATCGTGATGAGCCATGTGTATATCGCAAAGCTAGTGGGAGTAATGTAGTACTCCTAATTTTATATGTTGAGGACATATTAATCATGGGAAGTAACATTCCATGACTTAAGGAAGTTAAGGATTATCTTGGTAAATGTTTTTCTATGAAGGATTTGGAAGATGTTGCATATATTCTAGGAATTAAAATCTATCGAGGTAGGAGTATACGGTTAATTGGTCTTAGCCAAGATGCTTATATTGATACGATATTGAAGAGGTATAACATGCATAACTCTAAGAAAGGTTTTCAACTATGGAGGTTAAGCATGAACTAAGTCACGAGTTAGATGCATCAACACCCGAAGAGGTGGCTTACATGCGAAAGGTGCCTTATGCTTCGGCTGTAGGATCTATTATTTATGATGTAAGATGCACAAGGCCTGATGTAGCGTTTGCTCAAAACTTGGTCAGTCGTAACCAATAGAATTCAGGGAAGCTCCATTGGACTGCTGTTAAACATATACTAAAGTATTTGAGGAGTACGAAAGATATGTTTTTGGTATTTGGGGGTAAACCAGACACATAACTGAATGTTACAGGATTCTGTGATGCGTCCTGGCAAGGTGATAAAGACGATACGAAGTCTCAGACGGGTTACGTGTTTGTTATCAATGGAGGAGCGGTTGACTGGAAGAGTAAGAAGCAGACAACTATTGCAATGCATGCGACTCAAGCTGAGTACATGGCCGTTTCAGAAGCTGCAATAAAAGTTGTTTGGATTAGGAAGTTTATTGGAGATCTTGGAGTGATGCCTTCAATCAAAAGACCTATTGATATGTATTGTGACAATTCTGCTACATTCATATTCGCTAATGATTCTGGAGTCATGAAAGGCGCCAGACACTTTAAACGTAGATATCACTATGTTAGAGAACAAGTTGAAGCTCGAGAAATAAATTTGATAAAAGTTCACACAGACGATAACGTAGCTGATCCTTTTACTAAGGCTTTGCCTAGACCAAAGGTAGTTAAGCATGCCAAGGCTATTGGGCTGCAACTAGCTAGTGATTTCATGCAATAAATCTGTGATTAGTATTTGGATAAAGGATGTTTAAGACATTATTGAATTGATAAAATAAAGATTGAGTTTCGTTTATTTTCTATTATTTGATTTTGTATCCTATTTTACATGTTTTAATCCATGAATAACTGTTATGTTCTAAATGTCCGTTGACGATTAATAATATGGGAATATTATTGAACTAAGACAATTTAAAATAGTGACAGAGTATACTTGAAAGTATATTGGTCAATTTTGGATGATATTTGATGAATCAAATATTGGACTTATCCCAACTATATGATTTTACTTTATGGATCTTTGTCATTAAGTAAATCGTAAATAGTTATCCTTAGACCTGAGATACCAGAAAACTACATTGAATTTAGTACATTTCTGTAAGGTAACCTAACGCTAAACGTAACTGGTAGTTATAAGGGTTATTTTCAGAAGTGTTGCAAAGTTCATAAGTTTTGCTTGTAGTCAAAATGAGATTTGTTTCCTTCAAATTATTTTGAAGTATAATACAGCTGGGCCTCTCAGGGGAGTAGTAAGATGTTTGTGTGGTCGTACCCAAAATTGTTTTGGTAATCTTGCTATATCCGTAAACGAGAAACATAATGGTTAATGAAAGGAATAACTGAGATCCATATCCTATTAATGTTGTATTTGAAATAAAAGGATAATAATAATGATGAATCATTAAAAGATTTTTGTTCAGGAGACCTTACTCGAGTTGTACTAGAGACATTGCTAGTGTAACTAGACGCTAGTCAATGTAATCACGATATTCGAAATTTGTCCAAGTGGGAGCTGAATGTTTATGGACATAAATTTAATAGTCGTGTGTTAGGATCGAACTCGAGATTACGTGATTGCACACAATACGTAAATTGTTAATTTATTTAATAAATATATTTATTGTATTTATTAAATTAAAACAAGCTTTAACTTAACAGTCGTTAAATAATATAAGTTAAGTATTAAACGAACGTTATGGAATAAATTAGAAGAGAAAAGAAGACTCCAGAACACCTTTAGAGGGGGTGTCGACCGTCGGCTAAGGGGACAAGATTTGCTAGCCTATATAAACACACCCCTTACCCTCATAATTCTTCACCCCATTCTTTTTTTTCTCTCTCTTTTTCCTGCGATCAAAGCCAAAGACAAACACCCTTTTTAGGGTTCTTTTTAACCTTTAGTTTTGGTTTCTTGAATCTAGTCCTAGCCCCTCTCTAGGGTTGTTGGGTAGACTTTCCACAAGCGTAGAAGCATGGTTTACACGTGCTAGAATCACGGTTAGCTCGTTGTATTACGTGTGTACAAGAACGTAATATGGTGTTCGTTATAAACCATACTTCGTGATTCGTTGGTGAACTTGTGGATCTTCGCTAGGATAAAGCCGTATATGTGGCAAATCATGTCCATATGCTTAAATTTGGGCTATTTGGACCCTTTTTTGAACTAATGGACTAAATGGGTATTACTTTTATTTTAGTTGGACTATTTGGACAACATAAAAAGCATTTTGTTAAACAAATGGGTATTATGGACTATTTGGACAACATAAAAGCATTTGGTTAAATTAATCTTGAGTATATTTATTTCTCTTTTAATATTGTCCATTTAACCCATGTCCATTTGATCCAATGTTCATTTGGTCCAAGTCCATTTAGTCCAAATATTAAAAATTGCCCATTTAGTCTACGTCCATGGACCAACGTCCATTTAACCCACTGCCCATACCCGTCCAGTCCACCATGTAACCCTAATTTGATTAATTATAATTGTATTATTATTATGATCTTGTTAAATCGCTTCCGCTATGCGTGATTTGATCTTATTTAGGGTTTTGTATAATTGTTATGAGCTTTATAAACCTTGACTGACAACATTTTGCTATTAAACGAGCCTCATGCTGGTGTTTAATTGCGTTTAGGTAAAAGGAAAATGATTATGCTTACATGTGAAATTAAACAAGTTATGCTAATTTGAACGAATCCATGTTTTTAGCCTACTTTGTTTCAGCTTATAAAATTGGCTTATGGCTTATTTGGTTTTAGGCTAATGTTTCATAAGCTTACTTTTGTGGCTTATTTTGAGTCTTTTCGGCTTATATAAGTTTATTATGTCATAATGAACTTATATAAGCCCGAAAGCTTTAAAATAAACCACAAAAAGTAAGCTTATGAAATACAAGCCAAAAACCAAATAAGCCCAAACCCGGCTACATAAGGCGAAACCAACAGCACATGAGATAATGTTGGGGTTGGATCATTAACCTCATCTACACAAGCTGAAAGTTGATCAAATAAGCCGGCCAAGACGGCATAATAACAGTTAAAAAGTAATTCTGTTAATATCAGCATACCCAAACGCCCCATTGGTTGGAAGTTTAGGAGCTGCCTTAGTGCTTATTTGATTTGGATACCAAATTAAACTATGAATAAGCATCATTTCCAAACACTCGGACAACTAGTAATCTGTTTATTGTGTTCCTTTATTATATAAGCAAATCCAAACACTATCTCCAGAATTATGTTTGTTATAGACAATTCTAGGCAGTAGCAATCCCAAACGCCGCATTAGTCATCTGTTGGTTTTGTTAGTTTTGGTGGGTGTTAATAATTAACAATCCTGATATATTCTATGAATCGTGTAGAGATCATTTTCAAATTGAAGTATTTCGACCCTAAATGCCTCGGGTATCACGAAATCCTCAATTGGATAAAACAGAGAAATAACACTTAGTCTCTAAGGCACGAGAGATCTAAGCAATACACAGAAAATCGTTGTGTTTGTTCTTTTCTGGAAAGATCAAGTTTCGGTTTCTATGAAGAAAACCAAATGACAGTTATAATTAGTTTAATAACTGTTGCAGGGAAAAGACACGACTTTTCACAAAAGTTTATGTCTGTTGGGACAGGGAAAAACCGAATTTCATGTTGCAACTGTAAATACAATATGCTAAAAATCGTTTAGGTTTTGGAGCGCTGCCCCCTCGACCCCTGCCCGCCCCCAGCAAGGGGCTCTGCCCCTTGACCCCGCAAGGGGCGCTGCCCCTTGACCCCCACATTTGTTCGTGGCGACATCAAGTTAGCTAGAACGAGCGTGCACTCCGCACTCTCTATACTCGACTTTAAGCTATACTTGATTAAGCCCTTAATCTTAAGTATATCACAATTACACAAAATATATGTGAACAGTTTTTATATTTTGCTTTGGTTTGTTGGGTGTCAATGCTCTCGTCAATTTGCTTGTTATTAGCTCGGTATCATACCAGCATGGTTTTTGGGATGCTTTCTTCTCTGGAGTATCTTGTGTTGTTTCTGTGCCGTTTTACACAGGTTTTCTTCCATTGCTATTTTGGGTACACTCACTTTGTATTAACAAATCAGATTAATCTTCATCGAAAATCATTTTGCTTGTCGTATTAAGTATTAACCATTGGCAAGGCAAATGACACTATTAATGGCCTTCTGTGATTATTCTGGAAATTGTATAAAGGTACAGTTGCACAGTTCCATTTTTCTTTCGTAAATTCTGTCATATGTTAAAATTTACTTTTAAATGTATTCACTAAGTTATGACCATATAGGATGTAGTTTCTGCGCCCGTGAGGATACTAACCGCCACCGAAGATGAGAAAGAAAACGCATTGGAATACGGTTTACCGTCTTCTCACACTCTTAACACCATTTGTTTATCAGGGTATGTTAAACACGTTTCAACATTGTCATATCGTTTTCACTGTTTAAATCTTGACATATGCTTGTGATCTCAGTTTTCACATCATATATTCCCGGGATTTTCAGGTATCTCTTGCGTCATTTCATGTCCTGGAAATATGGATGCATCTCATCAAGTAGCGGGATTTACATCTATTTGCCTATTCCTAGGTCTTATTCAAAGAAAATCGGGACAGTATGCCATAAGTGCAGTGGTTGAGTAATATTACGAGATGGTATCCAGATCTCATTGTTCAAAAATATTTTTAATTCCAATATGATAGAAACAT
Source organism: Glebionis coronaria (assembly GCA_025667525.1). Classification (NCBI taxonomy): domain Eukaryota; kingdom Viridiplantae; phylum Streptophyta; class Magnoliopsida; order Asterales; family Asteraceae; genus Glebionis; species Glebionis coronaria. The sequence continues at coordinate 586,200,787 of CM046878.1, read as the reverse complement.
AAACTAATGAATTTACGGGTCAGAATCGGTAAAATGGGTGAAAAAACTGATTTGCAGGCTGTTTGTGGTTTTTAATCTTGATAGAATGACATTAAAATAAGTTCTCAATGCAACAGGATAAGAAGTCAGTTGTAGCGAGCAGTTATTTAGCATTCTACTTCACTATTGGCACTATATTTAAACTATTAGGGTTGGTTGACAAAAAGTCGACGCCAGGGGCCGAGGCAGGGAGGGGTCAAGGGGGTCGTCTGACCCCGAGCGAAAAAATTGTAATGTAAATTTTCGAAAATATTCGGATTTTTTTTAATAATTTGACCCCCTAAGAACCATTTTGTAGTTTATAAAAAATATCAAAGTTTGACTCCCCTAGCCAAATTTTCTGGCTCCGCCACTGTCGACGAACCAAACTCTGTTGTCGAAGTCCAAGCCCAGAATGTGTCATACTGACTGTAGGATACGACATCAGCTTGCGAATCCTGAGCTTCAGATCTACGGTGTGTCCATGAGCTATGATTTCATAACCAGCACTCACTTGGCGGGTATTTTTGGGTAAGTATACAACAAAGCTCCAAAAATCTTCTAGAGCACGAGTTTGGCGGGAAAAAGTACAAAGGCAAGCCCATATGGTCCCCTAGTGGACTCCTTTTGTCTAGCGGTTCTGCTGAAAAGACAGTGTGTGTTTTTGACATTAGATTTTGCCGTGCACGGATAAGCTGTACAGTGTCTCCTAGGCTCCTACCGCTCTGTCTTATTGACTACTTCCCTAGACCGGAAGACTGGGCTTCATTCATTGAGGGGACCGGTTATGTCACATGCTATGGTCTGAGGTCTCTTAGTAGGTTCATGAAACAAAGATGGCTATTACACATTTACTATATAAGGTGCGACACAGGTCTAGAAGATTTATAGTTCTATCGGGTGAGACGGACCTACATCCTACATGGATGTCGGGTGTGACATGATGACATTTGTTGTAAGTTGCGACACAGGTCTTTTCACTAAAACTTTTAATTTTCGGTTACAGCTGAACAACAACTTCTCTAATTTTCTATCACCATACTGTTTTTAGACAATATATGCACATTTGAAGCAACTAAAATTGCAACTTTCGTCTAATTTCAAGTCGATATTTGCTGCAACAAATGGATCCTAACAGGACGACGTTGTGATCTTCTGGTATGTGAACAGTGTCCAAGCATGTGACTTTGATGACATGGTGATCACAAAGTTTCAAGATCACCAAGCAACTTCTCCCATTCGTGTTTAGTGCTTTGTGACTTCTTCTTCTTACAGTATGCCTTTACACATACTAATCCCACGACAACGAAAACCAAAAGCGCGATACTTAACTCTGCAAACAGTTAGAACAAGTTAACTGTATATGTCAATTCAATATATAAAAACATTGACTTTGACTTCAAAAGTCTAAGAAGCACATTACCTTTTCCAATGGGTCGAAAACCATCAGAATTCCAAGTCAAATCAAGCCCAAAACTATCATCCGAGACGTAAGAACTATACGAAAACGGAATCAGTACACTTTTCACAACCTCACAAGAACTCGGAACATCTAAAGACGACTCCTCGACATAAACATGATACTTATCACCACTCAAACACGGCACATGTTCAAAAGAACCCGAAAGACTATTCGTGCAGTTCCAATACGTATAGTTTCTCACAACATGATAATACCGAAAAGGCGTTGAACCAAGATCAAGATTCAAGAACACCTCAAAAACACAAATCTTTCGGGTCGAATAGAGTAAGTTTCTTGGGGTCATTAGTAATAGCCTTCACACCCAAATCGCCATATCGTCGAAAATTTATCATGGTGTGGTTCTTCTTGCAAATTGAGTTGATTTTGAATGGAAAATGATCATGTTTGCATACATTTGAAGTGTATCTTGCATCAAGAACATTTGTTAATGTAGAAAACAAGAAAATGAGGATTAGAAACTTGCAAGCTTCCATTGAAAATGAATGAAGAAAATGGATTTTTTTGAAAACTGAATGAGACATGTTATATTTATATTGAAAACTTGACGTGTTCTCAAAGAAAAAAATATAGCATAGTCAGACAAATATAATTAAAATAGATTTTTCTGTTAACACGAAAATATTATGTGAATAACTTATGTACTACGCTTATATCTATTCCTAAGATAGATGTATAGAATTTTCTGGAAAATATACGAAAATGAATGATAAAGGTGAAAAATATCATAGTAAAATTCAAAATAGATCGATTCGGGTTGGGTTGGTTCATTTATAGACAAAACAATACTTCTCTTATGCAACTAACATTAAGTTATATCTAATCTATTATCAGTTGTTGGATGCAAACACATAACTGAACATAAACGTAAGTCAAGCTAAAATCAGCAAAACTTGCGGTATCAAATTAGACCATAACTCGCGCCCTCTGTTTTGTATGTTTGAATTTTGATTAAAATTAGAACAATGGCTCGATACGTTACCAGTAGCAGCTAAAAACTCTACAACATGAAGCCAAACACACCATCTTCACACTCATCTCAGCAACCAAGCAGCAGCAGATCAGAGCGTAGAGTAGACAACTGCAAAAAAATCCAAATGCATATAGGATAATTTTTCTCAAATTATATATCTATCAAGTTGAGGCGTGACCGCATGAGTAACCCCTTAGACCATCTCCGGTCTCTTTTCGTATCTGATCTATCTGATAAGAAAAGTTGGATCAGATCAGAAGCGTTGTCCGACTTTTCTTATCACTAGCTTAAAATTTGTTCATAGAGGCAACCTGAGAATGGTTACATCTTCGACATGGTATACAAATTTCACAACACCGGCCAATATCATCATCACCAAAGCTCGTCAATAGTACATCATACAAATCATCATACATTATCGTGGCGCTTTTTCACAAAAAAAATAATAAAAAATAAAACATTTCATCTTTCCTTCACATTGTATCTTTTTGGGGGCTTTAGCTTGAAACGACGACTCTCAGACGAGGGATATGTTCCTAATCACATGTTTCTGCGCAAATTTACCTCTAATCATATCGGTTGCTACCTTAAATTTGACCAGGATTTAGTATTTATCTGTAACCACCACCGTATGGCTGTTGACCATAACCACCACCGCCACGTCCCATCATTGGGTTGTAAGCTCCTGGTGGTGGATATCCGGCTGAGGGAGGCTGCATTTGGTACTGACCCATTGGCTGCTGCTGCTGCTGGTTCATGGCTCCGTAACCTACTCCATAGCCTGGAGCTGCACCAGGACCAGCCATGCTGGGACCCATCATGGGGTTCGGTTGGGGTCTGAGTACACCTGCACCAGCACGTCCAATACCAGTACCGGAACCCATGGCTATATTCGAAGTAACGGGGTTTGCGCTAGGTTTCTCCATCCTCTTGTCTTTCCGGTTCAAGGCTTCAAAGTCAACCCCGATACTGGACATTGGGTTTGTTTTAGCTGCACATTATAATTAAAACCGTTATCAAGATATGTTTAGCACTAGAGAGGGGAGATGGTAAGATCGACCCATTTACGTCTACAAGACACAAGTTATAATAAGGGATGAAGAAACTTACATCCAGCTATATTCAGATTAACAAGCCCTCGGTTCAATGTGTCAGCCCAAACAGCAGATTTAGTCTCGAACTTAGCTGGTTCTTGAGAAACGAGAACAAGAGCACCCGTTGACGCATTGAGTGTAGAACCTGACTGAACCTGCTGTGGCTGTTGGTAAAAACTTGAAGCAGCGGAAACTTGAGCCACAGGTTGAGCTGGAGCCGAAGTAACCTGAGGTTCATAACCTCCATAAAAGTTTCCCTGCAGAGCAGGTTGTCCATTGGAACCTAGAAAACCAGAACCCATTTGAGATGGAAACCCGCCAGGACCCATGGTTTAGCCACCTTGTGGTTGACTATATTGGTATGGCGTTGGCTGACCACCTTGAAATGAAGGTTGACTCGGTTGACCTGCGAAACCTGTTTGAGGAGGTCCAGTTGGTGGTAGGATTTCTGCAAGAAAATCTGTAGTTGGGTCAAAACCGCCACTGTATCCAAAATTATTCACAGGGGCTGATGCCGGGACGACTGGTTTGGGTGGTTCAGCACTTTGAACAGGTGTTGGCTGTGGTGGGGCGGAAAATCCATCTGTAGTAGGGGCAGCTCTAAAAAAACCGTCAACAAATGGATCCTCAAATCACTACAATTATAATATCACAATAAATAAGTAGTTCAAAATGGCGTTTCAAGTATTTTGAGATTGTGAAACACACCTGACTGAGGCCAGCTGGTGCTGAAGATGCAGCCACATAGGTTTGACTACCGAAAGAAACGGGTTCAGAAGCTGCAACTGTAACAGGCACAAGTGCCAACGCATCCAAAGAGTAAGGGTCTGATGGAGAAGAGCCGAACAAATCTGTTTCAGTACCACCTGATGTTGGTGGGGCCGCTGTTGATCAAACGGATATATTATAAATTTTGTTAAGAATCAATATTTAATAATAATAAAATGGAAATGCTTATTTGAATACCTCGAAATGAACCACGGGGATCAAATTCGTCAACCCATTAGTTTCCTGATTTGTGCTGAATGCAGGTGGTGGAGGAGGTGCAGCTGCTACCGGTGGTGGAGCTGCGGCTGTTACTGGTGGTGGAGCAACTGCGGGAGCTGCTTGGCTGCTAGAATGACTGGTGGTAACAGGTGGCGATGCTAAAATCAAGCTAATTATCTAAAACTGTTCATTTCACACTCAGGTAATCTCCATTAGCACTTTTAATAAGTACTCCCGAAAACCTCTAAGAGTCAAAAACTATTCATTTAAACATCCTCCGTTCATCACTCACAATCACTGATTCACATGACAGAATGTGTGATCAAAATGACTCCCAACTTTACTTGATCTTCACAAATCAAGCTAAGAACCCAACGTTTTAGCTAATCATCTTCCCTAACCGCATAAATCAAACTATTTCAAAATGTTAGCAAAATACAAAAGGGCATCCTTAAAAACACTAAATTCAATTCCTTTTTAAGCACAAATCAAACAAAATGCGTGATCAAAATGTGGATTGGTCAAAAGGGTGTTTCAAAAATTTAATTCCAATATATAAATTAACCACAAGTAAATGCACAAATCAAACAAAATGCGTGATCAAAATGTAGCCTTGTCATTGTTATCATCCTCATTGTCATTGTTATCAGCATTGTCTGTCTCATCATCGTCGTCATCTTCATTAGCCTTTTCTGCTTCATCCTCGTCATCGTCATCTTCATCGGTATCTTATCGTTTTCTTTTGTAAGGAACCACGCTGCCATGTTTCTTGAATATAGCATTGTCTTGATCAATAGCTTTTTGGAGAGCTTCATGAAGTTTCCGCTGAGCCGGTGTTTTGTTGAAGGATCCTACTTCGATCATTTTAGCATGCAAGAGTTTCTTTAACTCAAAATCCGTGAGGCGTCCAGCAATTAAATAATCTGACTTCATGGTACCGGATGACTTGATCAAGAACTTGCTTGCAGCGAGTTCTTCCATCTGCTTTAGCAAGGCTGGTCGTTCCTTTGTAAGAGATTTCTTGACTTCATTGTGGATGAGACCTTGCATTTGATCGTTAACGGAATTGAGGAAAGTCTCGTTCACTTCTGCTAGAACCTTTTTGTCTTTCTCATATGTCTTTTTCATCTTTCGAAGGAGAGCTACTTCCTTTTTCACTTTAGCCAGTTCGTCTTCTTGATTTTTCATGGATGTCTCTTCTAGCGTTCGATGACGAGCTAATTCCTGTTTAACTCTCACCATTTCCTCTTCTTGAGCTTTCATGCGTTGTTCATACTTTAGCATAAAATCTATATCACTGGAAGGTTTGGGAGCTTGTTGGGAGGCAGATGGTGCGGGTTGTTCGGTTGATAATGGAGTGGTGATAACAGTTGTTGTTGTGGAACTGATCAAAGGAGTTGTGGACGGTGGAACCACAATTTGTGAAGCTAACGTGACAGGAACTTCCACGATAGCCACGTTTGTTGTTGGATTGGTGTTTGTAGCTTCATTGGCTTCAACTGGAACCACAATTTGTGAAGCTAACGTGACAGGAACTTCCGCGATAGCCACGTTTGTTGTTGGATCGGTGTTTGTAGCTTCATTGGCTTCAACTGGACAAACTGATCATAGGATCATGAGCACATGTTGCATGATCAAAATGGCATTTCATAAACTCTAATCCAATACACAAACTGATGACAGATTAATCCAATTAAGCCAAAAGGGTAACATTGAGTTCAAAATTTTAGTACTAATCCAGTAATCCTATGATCAAATGGGTCAAAAGGGCATTTTATAAACTTATATAAATACATAAAATCAACATCAAATTAATTAAATTAAGCCAAAAGGTAGCCAAATACACATGCATATAACAAAAAAGTCAAATTCTTGATATTAATCCTATGATTTTTAAATTTTTTTTTTAGAACGGCAATTTTTACAGCTCACACTAACTATGTCACAATTTCTATCCACAACCTTGAGGTTAGAGGGCCACTCGCATACCGCTAGGCCAAGAGGCCTTTGGTCAAAACGGTCAAAAGGGCATTTCCTAAACTCAAATCCTACACACAAAATGATCACAGATTGATCCAATTAAGCCAAAAGGGTATCCAAATATGCATGCATATAACAAAAAAAATCCAAAATTTTCACATATTAGTCAAAATGGTCAAAAGGGCATTTCATAAACTCAAATCCAACACACAAATCAACATCATATTACTGCAATTAAGCTAAAAGGGTATCCAAATCTGCATGTAAAACACAATAAAGTCCAAATCTTGATGAAATGGTCAAAAGGGCATTTCATAAACTCAAATCCAACACACAAATCAACATCATATTACTGCAATTAAGCTAAAAGGGTATCCAAATCTGCATGTAAAACACAATAAAGTCCAAATCTTGATGAAATGGTCAAAAGGGCATTTCATAAACTTAATATATACACATAAATTAACATCATATTACTGCAATTAAGCCAAAAGGGTATCCAAATCTGTATGAAAAACACGAAAAAGTCAAAATCTTGAGTAATTACCAATAGGTACTGCAGTCACCATCTCGAGTAATTCTATAGAAATAGAAGATTTTAAAAAGTATGTTTGGTTTTGTTGGTATTCTCAGAAAAAAAAACTGCTGAAAATAGGGATGAATTTGTTGGTATTTTTCCGGAATTGTACCGATTCTCGGTACCCGAATCTCGTGTATCGGTACTACGAAAAATATTCGATACCACTAATTTGGTACGGGATCGGTACCAAATCGGAAAATTTCCCCAAAAAACGGGAAGATACTGATTTCCCGGTACCCGTATCGATCCCGATACTGATACCCGAATCCCGTTTAGTACGGTACCGGTACTATTAATTTATATTCGGGAAAATTTCGATACACCACTAATTCGATACGGGTACGATACGATACGGGTACCGTGCTCAACCCTTAAAATGTCTTTTTCATAAGCAATGTGACAAAGATGTGCAGTCACTTTGATGTACATGTCTTGCTGCACAATGTACAAGTCCTTGAAGGATGTGTAAAAAGTTGAGCTATCGGATCATGATTTAAATAGTTTAATTGGCGACTCAATTATGTTTTTTTTGTTTCAGTTACTCGATCGGTTCATAATTCAGGCCGATCGAGTTAACTTGGATTTTAAAATATTTGGAAAAAAAAAGTGTAAATAAAGTGAAGAGTCGCCTCGTGCTATGATCAAGTTTCAAGTTTTAGTTATTAATGTGATGTGTTTTTAAAGCGGCTAAAGTTCTATTCCTTACGTTCCTCTGGGTTACTATTTTTAAACGTCTTAAATTAATAGTTCAGTCCAATAATAGATAATAAATGTAGATTAAGTTTAACATATCACCCTTACTTGAGATTATTATTAGAAACAATAAAAAAGTTGTAAATTAATTAGTTAAAGGTAAAGTTATTATTGTGTAAAAAATAAGATAGAGAAAGCTGAAAAAGTGATATTTTTATTAAATTGCGTATTTTTTATCGGTGTACTATTATTATGGGACGGAGGGGGTACAACTTATGGAAACATTTATATTTTTATATCATACTCTTTCCATCCCATAATAGTTCGTTATACTATTTTGAGACGTCTCAAATTAATAGTCCACTTCAAAAAATAGATAGAAAATATAAATTAAGTTTACCATATTATCCTTATTTGAATATATTATTACAAATAATAAAAAATTTGTTAATTAATTTGTTAAGGGTAAAATTGTCATTGTGTAAAAAGTTAGAAAGAGAAAACTGAAAAAATGTTGTTTTTATTAAACTGCGTGTTTTTTGTTGGACTACTATTATGCGACGGAGATATTATTAGAAAGTTATCAATGTCATGCTTCTTCATGTAAAGGCGCGTCTTTTCACGTCTTGTCCAACGTCACCGCTTAATCTGACGTTTTAATTTGTTTCGTAACATGAAAATCATGCCTTAATGCTCCTTTTAAGACCTTGATAATATTATAGGTTTTTCTATCTTGTGCGCTAGGGGCACATGTGTAACATCTCGCCTACTCATACTACAATATTGTCCGCTTTGCCCGCAGGCTCGCGGCATTGCTTTGTGGCCCTCTTGTAAGTACCTCTCGGTTGGTCACCCAACCTAGTACTACTCCCACATGATCACGCTTAACTGACAGTTCCTAAGAACTCCACTTGCAGTAGACCACAAAACGCGTTGTTATGAACCATGGATCTCTCCTGGACACAGCCGATGTGGGATTGGCCTAGGGTGTCACAATCACCCCCCCTTCGGGACTCGTCGTCCTCGATGAGGTTTGCCCCACCATCCCGAACGGCTCAGGAGTGTCTCTGATACCACTTGAGCCGTTCGGGATGGTGGGGAAAACCTTATCGAGGACGATGAGTCCCGAAGGGGGGGGGGGTGATTGTGACACCCTAGGCAAATCCCACATCGGCTGTGGCCAGGAGAGATCCATGGTTCATAAAATAACAGACGCCTTCTCATGACACAGCGCATTTTGTGGTCTACTGCAAGTGGGGTTCTTAGGAACTGGTAGTTAAGCGTGCTCATGTGAGAGTAGTACTAGGTTGGGTGACCAACCGGGAAGTACTTACAAGAGGGCCACAAAGCAAAGCCGTGAGCCTGCGGGAAAAGCAGACAATATTGTAGTCTGAGTAGGCGAGATGTTACAAGTGGTATCAGAGCCAGGTTATGAGTATTGTAGGTACACTAAAACTGGAAAGACGTGTAAGCTGAAGAGACATGGATGTGACGTGACTGGAAAGGATATGGAACGTGACCTGACTGGGGAAAGACATGGTACGTGACATGACTGGAAAGTACATGGAACGTGACATAGTTGGAAAGGATAAACCTAACTCATGGACCGAAAAGAGGATAAGAGTCCAGATGGACTCTTTCGTTTCCAAGTGACTTCTCACTAGACACGATGTTCTAACTGTTCTTGGCGAGAAATAATAATCTTGATCTTCATGACTTTGTTTTGTTGATATAGAACGTTTCTGGTTCACCAACATGAGATGGGTTCTCATGAGTCTGATCCCTTTAGAGGGGAAGAACTGTAATACCCGCAACAGTATCACGTCTCTAATTCGATGACGAATTATTCTTTTAGAGGGGAAGAGTTATAAAACCCGCATTAAAATCCTAATGAACAGTACACGTGAACAGTAACTCATGAAAACACGATAAAATTTGAACTTCCATTTATAATATTAATACACGTGTCACGACATTAATTAACGAACATTCATGAATAATGTGATACGATCACGACTACCAAATTCACAATAATTAAACCACGAGCATACACGACTAATATAATTGACTTTTAAAAGCTTTGGGTTTCCCTTAGTGGGCCCCACCTGTCGCGGCTAAGACCAAAAGAGAAGGGAGAAGTGGGCTTGGCCCATGACCCAACTTAAACACATGTTTAACAAAACACAGGGAAAACATTAAACATATTTTAGCTGGAGACTTGAAATTTTGAAATGTTGTTATGCTTTTAATTGTGTGTTCTCGTACATTTAATGCAACAGGTATATATTTCGACGACATTATACGTCCATATCTTTTGGTTACCCAAGTTGAGCTGACAGCATTGACAACTGGTTTTTGTATTTGTGCGTATGCATCCATGGCAAATTTCTCTGCTGCTTCATTCCATAGTATAAATGGCAGATTGACAACACTATTTCAATGACACAGTTTTTTCTAATACTCCTAGTTATCTTGTAAATATAAGATTTGGAAGAGTTTTTAGAGGGCTTACTCTAAGTTTTGAATATCGATTATTCGCCTTGTGGTATTTTGTGGTATTTTATCTTGTATTATCTTGCGGTATTTTAGTTGAATATGTTGATGCAACACCTCTTGGTCTAATCGCATACAGCAAAAGTTCGACGGTTCTTTCGTTTTACATTTTTAGCAATCCATTTTTGGTAAACCCGGGCTTCGATTGTTATGTTGTTGTGAGTTGGTTTGATATCCTTGAGATTGTTGATTTGTTGCGCATACGATACTATTTTTCCTTTGTCTGTTTCTTTATGGTTTGTTTTGCATGCTGGGTTCCGCCATTGTTCTGCAACGTACGTTAGTGACTGTAGTAGGATGTTGGTTTGTAAGATAGATAATATGTAAAAGCATATAAGTGCGTTGATGGACATGGAGTATAATTGTCTAAGACCATTATTGCAAATAACAGTATATGCATGAGAAGTAATAAGTGAATATGTTAAAGTTAGTGACTGTAGTAGGATGAAATCCGTAATAGAAATTTAGTACCGGATTCTGGTGTATACGACGCGTTAATAAAATCAGATCTAGAAATGTGATGTTAGCAACGCGAGTAATGAACGAAATGGAAGAGAATAACATCCTTCCGGATCACGCCACGTTTCACACCATGTTCTCAGGATTAATAAGTTCAAGTGGAATTAATGGTGTTTTACCCCTTTATCACCAAATGATCGGTAAAAAGTTTTTCTTGAAAGCGCCTACTATAGTAATGTTAATGACATTTTTCTTCAAAAACCATGAAGTTCACGACCCCTTGGTTTTTGGAGGTACTTAACTGAAAGTGGTTATTGTCCTCATAGTCATGTGTTCGATGTCCTATTAAAAAGTTTGTGTTCTGACGGTTGTCGAAGAGGCTTTTCAATGCGGTTTACAGATTCTTGAAAAATAGAGGTATATAAGTAAAACAGGTTTTCTTGTTATAGAAAGGTGTTTGCTTGAGATGGGCGATGAGGGTATTTATGTCTAGCATAAGTTTGGATTTTATCAAGGTCTGTGCAAATTGTTGACTTTTGGTGATCGAATATAACTGTGGTAATGAGGTATGCATGTTGTCCGATAACTTAACGTTCTGTACTTTTTAAGATTATCATTAATCCAGGCATAGTTATTAGTTGCAATGTTGCGTCGTCCTTGATATTTGGTTTCGTTAATCAAGGGTTTGCTTTTCTAGGCCAGGATCTGAGAACAGGCCTGCTAGTGAAAGAAAACGGCACCTAGCCACTGTGTGATTAGATGTGGCATTCATCTTTGCCTCAGTGTGATTAGAGGTCTCTAGAGTACCCCTATGAGATTCCTCTCTAGAAACTGTGACATAGGCCTCCTTTACATCAGGGAGTGGGTCCCTAGTGAGAAGGGCAGTCCTAACAGGTTGATAGCAATCATCAAGGCCCATTAAGAACTGCATAAGCCTCATAATCTGCTGATGCAGAGCCAACTCAATGCTAGCAGAACAAGTACATTTAATAGCACAAACACACTTGGGAATTTTAGTGACAACATCAAACTCTCTCCAAAGAGAGTTCAATCTGTGCTAATAATCAGCTAAAGTACTACCCCCTTGTTTAACAGATCCAATTTTTTGAAGCAAGTTATAAACAACAAAACCATCCACTTTATCATATGTTTCATTTTAAGTCTTTCCATGCAGTATCAACATTTTCATAATAAATAAGGCCCCTATAAACATCACTAGAAACAACATTCATAATCCAAGTAAGCATCATAGCATTACATCTATCCCATTGAGCACACATAACATCATCAGTGTAAGTATCTCTCATACAAGAACCATCTGCAAAAGCATACTTGTTTCTAGCTTGAAAAGCAAGTTTCATATAATTATTCCACATTCAGTACCAAGAAGTTTAAAAGGAACAAGCACAAAGCTACTGTTATCACTATTATGAATGTGAAGTGGATTACCAGCATCCAGATTGCTAATAAGAGAAACTGGAATTAGTGTGGATTCAGGAGCACCACTACCACTCATAGCTCACACAAAGCAAAGACAGAAACAATAGAGCAACAAGAAAGCAACCAAAGAGAAGGCAAAGAACAAGCGATAATAATAAATAAATAATCAAGGAAACAAAAATCACACAGAAAGTGGATTACCAGAAATGCAAGTTTGTGGATCGGGATTGGCCAGAGCAGGTATCCACATCAGTCAAGGCTGGAGGGTCAAGGTGTTAACCGAATCCGTTTGCACCCACTTACAAGCAACAGTAATCCAAGCAGTAATCAAGAAGAGGATAGGGGGGGAAACGAAAAAAGGACTTACAGTATAATAATCAGCAACTAGAATCAACAAATAACACCCAATCTCTAGATTCACTTAGTCTAGAGGATGGGTGAACCAAGAACAAGAAACCCCCAAAAAAATAAATAAGGGTTTGAGAAAACCCTAATTTAATTTTAACCTGTATACCACCAGAAAATAACGGCACCACCAGAAAAAACAACCGCACCACTAATCAAGCTTCCACAACACCAAAAAACAAAGATCCCCAAAAAAGTAAATTAGGGTTTCTGAAAACCCTAATGCAAACTTTCAAGAATCTTAACGGCAACACCCTTAGTAAAAGCTTCTTAGGCACCCTAGAACCAAGATCCCCAAAAAAGTAAATTAGGGTTTGTGAAAACCCTAATTATAATTTTTAGGAAAAGTAATGTCACCACCAATACAAGCTTTCAGATAGTCAAGGAAACCTTCAGAACACCACCAGGATGTAAAACCCTAAAAATAAATTAGGGTTTCACAAAACCTAACAGGTCAACCAATAGATCTGAACCAACAAAGCACGAGAGAGCTTAGATAGAATGAAAATCTATAACCATGTCTCTAATACCATGTTAAAAAACATAATATCAAAGGATAGACACAGATTTACACCCAACCAACCACCCCTTAGTGTATTTTATTGATAATCATAGTACAAAAACAAAAAAATAAAGACTATTCCTCAACTGAGTGCTAGTCAAACGATTACAAAAGAAAAGGTTGAGATTGTCCCAACTAGGTTGATCCAATCTCCCATCACATACAAGATTCACTCAAACACTCAGAAAGAAAATAAAACAAGATGAAAAACCTCCCAAGAAACCAGTGACGGCTAGAGAGAGAGCACCAACACACACACAAGTGTGATAATAATGAAGACTATTAATCCTAGCTCGTTGAGAGCTAGGGTAATATACTCAGTATTACAACACTCCAAATAGCGCAACACAAGAGAGAAGCCCAAACAGCAATATAGCCCAAAGGAGAGTCCAGCAAGATAAATGCATAGTGGGCAAAGTAAGTCCCTCAACTTTCAACCTGTATACACATGAGAAACAAACAAAGCACAACATGTAACAACACCTTTTGATAGATTGCAATAGTTCCAACACATTTTTATATTTATTTCATATTATAGATCTATCAAGTTTATAAAAAGTATTGTAAAGAATAATGTTAAAAACTATTTTTTTTACATTTTTATATACAAAAGTTACCAGCCAAATGAAAAAAATCGTTAAGCTACATGTAAAGGCCTTTCACGCTCATTTAACGTCACACTTAAAACTGATGTCTTGATTTGTTTCGTAATGTGAAGATCACGCGAGACACCTTTTAAAACTTTGGTAATATTATTGATCGGTAAAGTTACAACTAAGAAATAAGTGACAAATATTATGTTAAATTAAGTGTTAACTAATTACTTGATTTCTCCATCTCTACTTCAATATAAACTATGATATCTCAAGCTTTAAAATTTTGAAGGTCTTTCTATAAGAGAATAATAAAAGAAGATTTTCATCATCTATACATGCATTTTGTCATTGCACATGCATTTCAGACCAAAATGAAACTTGTGACGTGACCAGGGACGGATCTATGTAGCAAATAGGGGGGGGGGGGAACTGCCCCCTACGAATTCTTTAAAAATCATAGTTTGTAAGGTTAATTTTAGGACTTTTATCATAATGCCCCCATCTAAAAGATGAGAATGACCCCCCACCTCAAAGACGGTGGAGAAAAAGTAAGAGAAACCTAGACTATGAGTGGTTTTTTGAGTTTGGGAGGAAGCTTTTTAATGGAGGATAAGATAGAGAGGAAGAAGATGATAGATGTGAGTTTATTATAAAAGTAAAATATATAATTTGTTCGTAAAAAGTAAAAATACGGGCCCACATGGGCTGATATGTTGATATGAGTGGGTAGCTTTTGTCTTGTTCGTAAATTTATTACTCCACGGTACTACCGCATTCTTCCTTTTCATTCATTTTTCTAAAACATTGGCTATTGTAGTAAAAAAATTGATAATTTACGATTTTCAAACGCGTAGTTAAAAATTTTGTTCATGTATTATCATGTCGCAAAATTTTTTTTGCCCCCATATCGTAGGGTTCTAGTTTCGTCACTGGACGTGACTATTGTTTGCATCACATCACTATAAATATATAAATTAGATACTCTATATTATAAGTTAGATTTCACTGTTATGTGAGTTTTCACTTGTGTAAGTTAATCACATGCAAGTGAGATGATGATTCAAATAAATTTGTTAGATGTTATCTCAGACAGTTTGTTATTTACAAGCATTTAAGCATATAGTACAACAATATCTAAGTAAATGATTTGAATTGTGAGTACAGTATTTGAGATAGCAAAGAAAGGGAAAATTTATCATTTGAGTTTTTTTAAAGGCATCATTAACACTAAAAAACAGAAAATTACACACTAAATGGCATCACAATTCCTTAAAGAAGCTGATTAAGGAAATTGAGACCCAAAGAAACAAAACATACCTTTCACAAAAGGGTGGAACAACAGAACATAACACTACAAAGAGACCAACAAGACAATTACAATAGCCACCTAAATTACATCAACACTTGCTATCACAAATTGAAGCAACACACGATAATGCTTCCGCAGACTGAAATCTCAGGAGCTATAGATGTAGGCCAAAATAATAGACAACTAGATGACCCGAGCCACTTACTGCAATCAAATATTTTGAACATTAGCAACACACTAATGTAGAAGATGCAGAACGAAACCATTTGCAGAACCACCAGACACACAAATTTTCAAAATGCAGACCTGCACAAAAGCTAACTAACATAAAGGAGTTGCCCCATTAAACAAGAACTGAACTGACGGACTAACAAAGGATACTCTCACTTACTAAACCCGACACTTTACACATATACTTATCTCTCTCTCAGTCTCTCTATCATTTTAAGTTTAGTCCGAGTGTTTCTATATACATTTATACACTCTTTCCATTTCCAACAATATATATTCTTACTTCACAGTTTACATATATACTTATCTCTCTCTCCCCCCCTCTCTCTCTCAAACATATTGTACTTCAAACCCTAACCTTGCCGCTGAAAATGAATAGCACCAAAAGGGTTTAAAGCTTTTCAAAGACACTTCGCTGGTAAAACTCTTTTGAAGATCTTTTTTAAATTTATCATACTATGGGTTTTTGTGTTTGTTGTATATTATATTGTTTCATAATATGGGATTTAGCACTGTAAAAGAGATCTGAAAATGGCCTTTTAATTTGGTTAGAATAATAACTTATGTTTGTGGTTTTAAAGGAGGCAAAGGTACTAGCAGTGGAAAAGTTTTGGTAGTTCAAGAAGTTGATCATAGCTATACTAGAGCTAGCCCTGTAATGTTTGTTGCTGAAAGAGATGGAAGGTTCACTAGATGATGCACTCCAGCTAAAAACTTCACACATGTGTTTCTGTTTTGTGGATCTTGTGAAGAAGAAGAAGAAGAGAAAGAAGAGGGCGCTGCGACAAGTTGATGGTGGGCGGGCTTGGCATGGTTGTAGTTGAACCTTATGTAGTTGAACTTTATGTTTCTTAATCTGCGTCTCAACTTATAATAAACGTACCCATTTGAACTCTATGTTATCGTTATTTATTAGGTTGTTTGCTTATGAGTTTGTATTTACTCCTTTTTCGTGGTTTATATCTGAAGCCTGCTGTTTGAGATTACCATTGCATCCAAAGTCATGGTAGAACAACTTGGTAACACGCCTCATAATCACTAGTTTTTTTATCTTCTATGATATTTGTAGGTCAATTGTTTTCAGAATCCAATCCAAACCAACCCCATTAAACTTTTGTAGCACTTTTTCCCCTTACTCCACTTGTCCGTTTTTCCACCTCCGCACTTACATTGAGAGTCTGAACATGCACGGTGTCACAGGTAGCTTCTTGCGAGATTGCATACGTCATAATGCTCATTTTCCTCATAACTCTATAACTTTGGTAGATAGTTGAAGAGAAATCCCTTATCAAAGAAATATCATAATGCTTATTTGCCTAATAACTCTATAACTTTACAATTACATGTCGGGTGTTTTCAGTTACTAACCCAATTTATTGTATCTGAACATTACACTAGCGTAATGCTAAAAGGTACCAAATAAAGTTTAGACAATAGACATATGCTACAAAATTCCAAATTTAAGAAGAGGAGATGTGAAATTGGCTAACGGTTAACCCGATAAACTTAGTGTGTCAACGTGTCATTTCTGGCACCTGCACCTAGGGTGGAAACGAGGCGAGCTGCTCGTAAAAAGCTTGAGATCAGATCGGTAAAAACCGCGAACGAGCCGAGCCTAAACGAGCCCGAGCTCGAGCCTAAGTTGCAACTCGTTTATTAAACGAGCTCGAGCCCGAGCTTTACGTATAAAGCTCGTTTAGGCTCGCGAGCCTAATATTTTATATACGAGCTTCTTACGAGCTTAATAACAAGCTTATTAACGACCCTAATTTAGATATATTACAAGCCGAGCTCGAGGTAATTTTTATATTTACATTGCAATATCGTATAAACGAGCCGAGCCGAGCTCGTTTCCACCCCTACCTGCATTGTTAGTTTGTGGTTTTGTTTGTGGCGAGGATACCAACATTGTATGGATGTTCGAGTACGTGATGCACTAAGTTATCCACATGTTATAGAGCCAAAATAACACTTATAATTAATCCCACGACAACTACCTTTTTGGATAGCCCGGAGTCACCTAGCGAGGTTTGAACCATTGACCTATTGTTTGAGAAGTCATGGACCTTACCACTAGGCCACTTGGTGGTGGTTGAGTGTGTTTAGGTAGAAGAAAAATGCTTATGCTTACGCGTGAAATTGGGAGAGTTTGTTTCAACTTATATAGCCGGTTTATGACATATTTGGTTTTGGGCTTCTGAATCATAAGCTCACTTTTTTGGCTTATTTTGAAACTTTTCGGCTTACATAAGTTTATTATGTCATAAACAAGATATGCTAATTTGAAAGAAACTAAGTTATTAGCATACCAAGTGTACAACATCACATGAGATAGTGTTGGGGTTGGCTCATTTAATTAATCTAAACAAGCAGAAGCTTTATCAAATAAGCTGGTCCAAGACAACATAATAACATTTAAAAGGCACTTCTGTTGAAATCAGCGTAGCCAAACGCCCCGAGTTGGAAGTTTAGGAGCTGCCTTAATGCTTATTTGATTAAGATACCTTTATCCTTATATTATGATCAATATTTGATTACACAGATGTAGAAGGCAAACGAGCAACAAGCTGCACCGCAAGCCCTTTTGAATAGCGAAACTAATTCTATAAAAAACTACATCTGTAACGTTGCTATTCATAATGCGTTGAATTCTCTTCAGAAGCTCCATCGCTTCACGTGCAAGGAAACATCATTTGAAAACACTCAGTCTAGCAACTAGTTATATGTGTATTGTATTCGTTATAACAGAAGCAAATCCAAACACTATCTCCAGCATTAAGTAAGAATGTTGACGTGACAACATTATTTGCTATTAGTCCCTATCGTTTACACAAAAAATCATGTATGGTCCCTATCTCAAATTAAGTCCATAGATCGTCCCTATCGTTTACATTTACGATCATAAATCGTCCCTATCTTGGATGGGGGTTAGTTTTCTCCGTTAAGTTCAATAAAGAGAAGGGTATTTTGGACTTTTCCATATTATACATTATTTCTTTTATTAATTTTATTATATATTAATTTTTTTTAATTTTTTTCTTACTTTTACATCTCTTTCACTCTCTCACATCTCTCTATCTCTGTGTAAAACTTCATCTTCAATTCTAACAAAAAACTAATCTTTATCCTAAACCAACCGAATCAAACCCACACCACCAGATTCTTCTAACAAAAAAACTAATCTTTATCCTAAATCTTTATCCTAATCTTAATCCTAAATGGAATGTTAAGTGGTTAAATGTCTTCAAGTCAAACACCTTTAAAAACCCATTCATTCATTTAATCACAAGTACTTCGTGTCATTTTCTTCAACTATTACCCCCTGCAATGCACCATTGGAGAACTTATCCTACACCTCTATCAATGGGTTATTGAAACTCATATCATATTTGTTCCAGATAGATCAAGAATTCGTCATGACCCAAATCTAGATCCCAAGCTTTCCTTTTGTGGAGTCTACAACATCACCATCAAATACCTTGGTGGCTTTCATGAACTAAAGTGCAGTTGGCTTACCGAAAAAGTTATACAACTCACAGAATAATTTGACAACATTCACTTCTCCTTCTTCGTAATAACCGCCTTTCCATACTAAAAATAAATCACCGACGATTTGGGGGTCACCTACCTTACCCACATTCCAATTTCTATCTTCAATTTCCATATATCTCATCATTAGCAAATTCGATTTAGGGTCTGTTTAACAAAGCTTTCTTGAAGTTTTTTAAATGTTAGCAACGTGCTCGATGCCAATACCCACATCAACACACCACTTGCAAACAACTCACTTACCTCTTGTTTCAAAAGCCTTAAACCATGAAACCCAAAACTACAACTTCTGGATAGATTGGCTTGGATTGCCATTGAAGGACTTCCATCACAAGCCAGGCACGAAGCCTCATTCACTCGCATCTACACCAACCATTTACTGATGATTCGTTAAGGATGTTGTGAGGGATTTTTTATACATAACAATGGATCGGATCTGGGTTTTAGTTTAACATAGATGAGTGGTGATTTATGATATGTGGCTTGTGTTTTTTTAATTTTTGATGGATCTGGGTTTTAGTGGTGATTGATGATTCGGTATGAGAGAGAGAGATATATATGAGGCCGAGAAATATGTGTGAGAGAGAGATAAGAAATAAAATAAAAAAATATTTGTGACTTTTTAATAGAAAAGACGTAAATACCCCTCTAATAAATAGATTTAACGAACAAAATAAACGTCCATCCAAGATAGGGACGACTTTTGATCCAAGTTGTAAATGATAGGAATGACTGGTGCACTTAGTTTGAAATAGGGACGAAACTTGATTTTCAGTGTGAACGATAGGGACTATTCTTGAAATTTTTTCTTAAGTTATATGTTATTATAAAGTAAAAATGTTGAGCTGACAACATTTTTTGCTATTGAACGAGCCGCATACTGGTGTTTAATTGCGTTTAAGTAAAAGGAAAATGTTTATGCTTACATGTGAAATTAAGCAAGTTATGCTAATTTGAACGAATCCATTTTTTAGCCTACTTTGTTTCAGCTTATAAAGTTGGCTTATGGCTTATTTGGTTTTAGGCTAATGTTTCATAAGCTCAATTTTTGTGGCTTATTTTTGTGGGTAATTCTGTTAATATCAGCATACCCAAACGCCTCATTGGTTGGAAGTTTAGGAGCTGCCTTAGTGCTTATTTGATTTGGATACCAAATTACACTATGAATAAGCATCATTTCCAAACACTCGGACAACGAGTAATCTGTTTATTGTGTTCCTTTATTACATAAGCAAATCCAAACACTATTATGACTATATAGGATGTAGTTTCTTTCGTAAATTCTGTCATATGTTAAAATTTACTTTTAAATGTATTCACTAAGTTATGACCATATAGGATGTAGTTTCGCGCCTAGACCCAAATCACCACGCGTGAGGATACTAACCGCCACCGAAGATGAGAAAGAAAATGCATTGGAATACGGTTTACCGTCTTCTCACACTCTTAACACCGTTTGTTTATCAGGGTATGTTAAACACGTTTCAACATTGGTTTATCGTTTTCACTGTTCAAATCTTGACATATGCTTGTGATCTCAGTTTTCACATCATATATTCCCGGGATTTTCAGGTACCTCTTGCACTATGTCATTTCATGTCCTGGAAATATGGATGCATCATCTCATCAAGTAGCGGGATTTACATCTATTTGCTTATTCCTAGGTCTTATTCAAAGAAAATCGGGACAGTATGCCATAAGTGCAGTTGTTGAGTAATATTACGAGATGGTATCCAGATCTCATTGTTCAAAAATATTTTAAATCCAATATGATAGAAACATAAACTAATGAATTTACGGGTCCGAATCGGTAAAATGGGTCAAAACTGATTTGCAGGCTGTTTGTGGAATGCAACAGGATAAGAAGTCATTTGCATTCTACTTCACTATTGACACTATATAGGGTTGGTTGACAAAAAGTCGACGCACCAAACTCTGTTGTCGAAGTCCAAGCCCAGAATGTGTCATACTGATTGTAGGATACGACATCAGCTTGCGAATCCTGAGCTTCAGATCCACGGTGTGTCCATGAGCTATGATTTCATAACCAGCACTCACTCGGCGGGTATTTTTGGATAAGTATACAACAAAGCTCCAAAAATCTTCTAGAGCACGAGTTTGGCGGAAAAAAGTACCAAGGCAAGCCCATATGGTCCCCTAGTGGACTCCTTTTGTCTAGCGGTTCTGCTAAAAAGACAGTGTGTGTTTTTTACATTAGATTTTGCCGTGTACGGATAAGCTGTACAGAGTCTCCTGGGCTCCTACCGCTCTGTCTTATTGACTACTTCCCTAGACTGGAAGACTGGGCTTCATTCATTGAGGGGACATGATCACATTTATTGTAAGTTGCGACACAGGTCTTTTCACTAAAACTTGTAATTTTCGGTTACAGCTGAACAACAACAACTCTAATTTTCTATCACCATACTGTTCAAGACAATATATGCACATTTGAAGCAACTAAAATTGCAACTTTCGTCTAATTTCAAGTCGATATTTAAATGGATCCTAACAGGACTCGACGTTGTGATCTTCTGGTATGTGAACTCTGAGTGTCCAAGCAGGCGACTTTGATGACATGGTGATCAAAAAGTTTCAAGATCACCAAGCAACTTCTCCCATACGTGTTCAGTGCTTTGCGACTTCTTCTTCTTACAGTATGCCTTTACACATACTAATCCCACGACAACGAAAACCAACAGCACGATACTTAACTCTGCAAACAGTTAGAACAAGTTAACCATATACGTAAAGATTATTATATAAAAAAAATTAATCATAATTCATAAATTTTAGCATGTAAATTCAATATATAAAAACATTACCTTCTCGAATGGGTCGAAAACCAAACTGTTAAAATGAGGACTTAATCCGTTAACCCATATTAACTGCAAGGGCTTATTATGTATGTTTTTATTCTTTCAGTTACTACCCTGGACGTTTGGTGCAATGCTTATATGAATGGAAGGGGCAATGTTGGACGACTGCTATTGTTACTCCTGGAATGGACCAAGCCCATTACTGAAGCCCACATCCCTTGGCCTCTTGTTACGGCTCTTTAAGCCCTTAGGGTTATTTATGTGAGGAGCGTCTCATATAGTTTGTATTGCTCCATTATGTAATGTGTGTTTCTACACATAGTGCTCTCTCTCTCTGTCACTCAAATCTCATAAACCCTAGTTTTGATCTTGTTTGTTTTTCAGCTATTGATTGTAAAACTATTATCAAATAGATAATAGAGTTACACGTGATTAGCACTAGTAACTTAGTATTTTTGTTTTCTTCTTTATTTTGAATCTTTGATAATAAAAGAGTTTTGGTGTTTGAGTTTACTCTGATCATGTTTTTCTACATGGTATCAGAGCCAGGTTTTGAAAAATCGATGAAAAATATTTTAGGGTTTGCTTAAAAATTGGGGGTTTTTGATTCTTTATACTTTTTTGATAAGATCAGCTATTAAAATAGCTGGATCTGTTAATATTACTTCTTGAATCAAAGTTTTGGACAGGTAGTTTTTTTGAGAAAAAATTAGGGTTTGTGAGATCTGTTCTCTTATACTTTTTTATTGACGATTGAGTTGCCTGGTGGTGTTGTCTCTTGATTAAAGTGATTATCCCTAATTTTCCTTAATAAAAAAATTAGGGTTTCACTTTTTTTGGGTGACTTGTTCGATTGGTGGTGGTTCACTCTTGTTCCTTGTTGATTTGGTGCTCGTTTCGCTGATTTGGTCATTTTCCCCAATTTTTTCCTTGAAGAAATTTTTTAGGGATTGTGACTTGGAGGTTCTGTAACGTCTTAGACTAAGTGAATCTAAGAGTGGCAGTTCGATTGAGCTTTGGTTATTGCACTGTAACACCTCTGCTACTCTCTCTTTATTTGCTTTGTGCTATTTGGTTTTTTTTTTTATATTTCTCTGCTTGGTTTGGGGGTTTGGTTGTTTTTATATATATACCCTTTATTTTTGGATCCTCCTTGCTGCTTGCCCTTGACCTACCACCCTTGAGTGGTTTGGAATCCTGGGAACTTTGTTTGCAGTACAGTGAGTTTATTCTTTGGACTTTGACCCTTCACCATGTCTGAACATGGTGATGATGATGCTTTGAGTGTAAGTGACCCTGTTACACTTATTAGCAAACTTGACTTGAGTGACCCGTTGCATTTACACCCTAATGACTCAGCTATTTTAACTGTTGTCACTGTGAAACTTAAGGGGACTGAAAGTTATCAAGTTTGGGCAAATGCTATGTTACTAGCTTTAGAAGGAAAAAATAAAATTGGTTTTGTTGATGGTACTTGTAAAAGGTCTATTACTGATGAAGTTTTGGGAAGAGAATGGGACAGGGTGAATGCTGTTGTGTTGGGTTGGATTCTCAACTCTATTTCTGAGGAACTTTTCCTTGGACAAATTTTTTCAAAAAAGGCCAAACATGTTTGGAAAGAACTAAAAGAAACATATCATAAGATTGATGGTTCTGTCATTTTCAATTTACATCATAAGATCAATACCTTGAAACAAAATGGTTGTAACTTGTCTGATTATTATCATAAGTTGAATGCTCTCTAGAAACAATATGATGTTATGATTGAATTACCTGCTTGTGTCTGTTCTGCTTCTAGTGAGTTTAAAAAACATAATCAGCTCTTGAAACTTATGCAGTTTTTAATGGGGTTGGATGATTCTTATATGAGTATTAGGAGTTCTATATTGTCTAGAGAAAGCCTCCCTGATGTTAAGGGAGCTTATGCCATCATCTCTGCTGAGGAATCTCACATAATGGCTTCAAGTGGTGGTTCTGGGCACTCTCAAAGGGCTCAGACCACTGCCTTCCTGTCTAATAGGCCCACCAGAAACAATGCTCAAAGAAATCAGAACCCTAATGCTAACATATTGAGACCCATAACCAACAACTACAATCAGACTGGTAATCAAAGCAACTTTAGACCTAACAATGCTAATACAGGTTTTAGACCTAATAATCAGAATGTTGTGAGACCCAATGTTACCTCTAATGTTGAATTGGTTTGTGAAAACTGTGGGTACAATGGTCACACCATTGATAGGTGTTTCAAGATTATTTGGTACCTCAATGATTTTGTTCATAAAAAAAGAGGAAATCAAAATCCTAAAGGAAAAAATGTGGCCAATAACTCTGTTGGTTCTGCTAGTTCTACTGGTTTTTCTGATGAGCAAATGGCTACACTTCTCTCTCTTTTTAAAGGTAACAGTGGAACTGGGCAAAATGTATAAGCCAATATGGCAGGTACTGTTTTCAACTCTAGCAAGGTTTTTAATGAAAATTTTGATAAGTTTTATTGTTCCAACACCAGTTCTAAACTTGGGATGACTCATAATGGGAAGGTTGTTGACTCTGGGGCTAACCAACACATGATTGATAATGATAATGAACTTGATAATGTGTTTGATATCTCTCACCTTAAGATTAAAGTCACTCACCTAAATGGGACTGAGGCCATTATAACTAAAATTGGTAACCTTAAACTTCCTAATGGGCTGATTCTTTTTGATGTGTTGGTGATCCCTCAGTATTGTGTTACTTTAATATTTGTGTATAAGCTTGCTAAAGACAATAAGATCTTTGTTGTGTTTGATGAATCCAAGTGTTTCTTTGTTAATCAGGATTTGAATCTGAAAAGGTGATGGGGATTGGTAAACAATGTGGAGGTTTATACTATTTAGATACTGAAGGTATTAGTTGTAAAAATCAAAACCATCTTGTTACTTGTTCTCTGTCTCATTATGATTGGCACTGTAGACTTGGACACCCTGCTGACCCTGCCCTTAATGCTCTTAAACAGTCCTTAAATATTGATAAAGATGAGAAAACTTTCTTTTGTGAAATTTGTCAAAGAGCTAAACAAACCAGAAATTCTTTTCCCCTAAGTGATCACATCACTAAAATGCTTGGTGATATTGTTCATCTTGACTTATGGGGTCCTTATAGAGTTACTAGTCACACTCGCCATAGAAATTTCTTGACTGTTGTGGATGATTATACTAGGGCTGTTTGGTTATTTCTTATAAAAACCAAAGATGAGGTTGTTTCCAACATTCAAAACTTTTATAATTTGATTAAAAATCAATTTAAAGTTAATGTTAAGATTTTCAGAAGTGATAATGGAACTGAGTTTGTCAATCAAAACTTCAAAGTTTTTTGTGAAAAAAATGGCATCATACACCAAACTTCTTGTGCATACACACCAAAACAAAATGGAATTGCTGAAAGGAAACATAGACATCTTTTGAATGTTGCTAGATGCCTTATGTTTCAGGGGGGGGTATTCCTCTTAAATTTTGGACTGAATGTGTGCTAACTGATACTTATCTTATTAACAGATTACCCTCTTCTGTGCTGAATGGAAAAACCCCTTTTGAAATGATTTACAATACTTGTCCTAGGCTCTCTCACATTAGGATGTTTGGATGTTTATGTTTTGCTACTATTCTTAATAGCTCAGATAAGTTTTCCAGCAGATCTGAAAAATGTGTCATGATGGGTTATTCTAGTTCTCAGAAAGGATATAGGATTTACAGTCTTGATAGGCATCAATTTTTTGTTTCTAGAGATGTTAAGTTTTTTGAAACTATTTTTCCTTTTAAAGATTCTGCTTTCAATTTCAATAAAAATAATTTTAATAAATAAAATGTTTCTCAAGACTTAAATTTGTTGAATTTTTTTGACCTTGATGACCCTTAACTTCCCAATGATGAAGAGAGAGAAGCTAAACACAATGGTGACAATCTGTCACCAAGTGCTAGCAGGCCACCTCCAAGTCTAGGTGACACTGGATACATTGCCTCAGGCAATGATACCAGTGATGCCAGCTTGAATAGGGAAGAGGCTACCACACTTGATGAAAATGCAAACTCTGAGGGAACAATTGAAATCAATCCCATTCCTTCCCCTCATGTTCAAAACATAGAAGTAAATATTAGGTTTGATTCAATAAACAATGTCCAGGAAAGTCAAGGTTTAAGGAGGTCTTCAAGACCTTTTGTTTTTCCCAGAAATTATAATGATTTTGTTGTTCAATCTAAAGTCAAGTATGGACTTGAAAAATTTGTTGGATACTCAAAACTGGATAAAGAAATTTTTTGTTTTGTCACTTAACTTAACAAAATGAGTGAACCAAAAAGTTTTTTTGAAGCATCTCAAAATCATCACTGGCTTGATGCTATGAATACTGAACTTGCTGTCTTGCTTGAAAATGATACTTGGAACATTGTTGAACTTCTCAAAGGTAGAAAGGCCTTAGGTTGTAAGTGGATTTGGAAATTAAAGTTTAAGTCTAGTGGTGAGGTTGAAAGGTATAAGGCTAGGATTGTTGCTCAAGATTTTGGACAAAAGGAGGGCATTGACTATGATGAAACCTTTGCTCCTGTTGTTAAAATGGTTACCATTAGGTGCTTAATTAATCTTGCTATCGTTCAATCTTGGCCTATTTTTCAACTTGATGTCAACAATGCTTTTCTTTATGGTGATCTTAATGAAACTGTGTATATGAAACCACCTCAAGGATAGCTTCATGGGGGTGAGAACTTGGTTTGCAGGCTCAAAAAATCTTTGTATGGGCTTAAACAAGCTCCCAGGCAATGGAATGCCAAACTCACTTCTGTTCTTAGTGAAAATGGATTTATCCAAAGCAAGTATGATTATTCTTTATACACTAAGTCTCAGGGTAATTTATTTCTTGTTTTACTTGTGTATGTTGATGATATAATCATAACTGGGAACAATATTGCTGAAATTGAAAAGTTTAAAAATTTCTTAAGGACCAAGTTTATGATTAAAGATCTGGGTAAGCTCAAGTATTTTTTAGGTATTGAAGTTGTTGACACTAAAAATGGTGTTTGTTTAAATCAAAGAAAGTATGTGTTGGACTTGCTTTCTGAGTATGAGATGCTTGCTTGTAAAACTGCTAAAACTCCTTTACCCTCTAAACTTGTCATCACCAATCAGCCTACTAAAGAGGACCCCCTTCTTGATAACATTGTTGATTATCAAAAGCTTATGGGAAAGCTCATTTATCTAACTAACACCAGGCCTGACATATCTTATGTTGTGCATTGCTTGAGTCAATTCATGCATTGTCCTTTGAACTCTCATCTTAAAATTGCTTTTAAGGTTTTAAGATACCTCAAAAGCTCTCCAGGTTTGGGCATTCACTTCACAAGAAACTCAGGTATGATTCTTGATGCTTATTCTGATGCTGATTGGGCAAAATGTGTTGTTACTAGAAGGTCAGTAACTGGGTATTGTGTTTTTATCAATGGAAACTTGATTTCCTGGAAAAGCAAAAAACAAAACACTCTCTCTAAATCTTCTACTGAGGCAGAGTACAGAGCTCTTGCCTCAGTAACCAGTGAGGTGATTTGGATTCTCAAAGTCTTAAAGGACTTGCAAGTTGAGAACCTGCTTCCTGTCACCCTTCACTGTGATAGTAATTCAACTATCAAAATAGCTGCCAACCCAGTGTTTCATGAAAGAACTAAACATCTTGAAATTGACCTTCACTTTGTGAGGGAAAAAATTTTGAGTGGAGTGATTAAAACTGTTGAAGTAGAATCTGCAAATCAAATTGCAGATATCTTGACCAAAGGGTTGGACATTGATTTACACCAAAAGTTTGTTAAGGAACTTGGAATGATAAACCTATATGGGTTATCAGATTAAGGGGGATGTTAAAATGAGGACTTAATCCGTTAACCCATATTAACTACAAGGGCTTATTATGTATGTTTTTATTCTTTCAGTTACTACATTGGACGTTTGGTGCAATGCTTATATGAATGGAAGGGGCAATGTTGGACGACTGCTATTGTTACTCCTGGAATGGACCAAGCCCATTACTGAAGCCCACATCCCTTGGCCTCTTGTTAACGGCTCTTTAAGCCCTTAGGGTTATTTATGTGAGGATCACCTCACATAGTTTGTATTGCTCCATTATGTAATGTGTGTTTCTACACATAGTGCTCTCTCTCTCTCTCTGTCACTCAAATCTCATAAACCCTAGTTTTGATCTTGTTTGTTTTTCAGCTATTGATTGTAAAACTGTTATCAAATAGATAATAGAGTTACACGTGATTAGCACTGGTAACTTAGTATTTTTGTTTTCTTCTTTATTTTGAATCTTTGATAATAAAAGAGTTTGGTGTTTGAGGTTACTCTGATCATGTTTTTCTAAACAAACCGCTCTTTTTTCTCTTCCACAAAATCTTTTAAACCATTAGAATCCCAAGTCAAATCAAGCCCAAAACTATCATCCGAGACGTAAGAACTATACGAAAACGGAATCAGTACACTTTTCACAACCTCACAAGAACTCGGAACATCTAAAGAAGACTCCTCGACGTAAACATGATACTTATCACCACTCAAACACGGCACTTGTTCAAAAGAACCCGAAAGACTATTCGTGCAGTTCCAACACGTATAGTTTCTCACAACATGATAATACCGAAAAGGCGTTGAACCAAGATCAAGATTCAAGAACACCTCAAAAACACAATATGTCAGGTCGAATAGAGTAAGTTTCTTGGGGTCATTAGTAATAGCCTTCACACCCAAATCGCCATATCGTCAAAAATTTATCATGGTGTGGTTCTTCTTGCAAATTGAGTTGATTTTGAATGGAAAATGATCATGTTTGCATACATTTGAAGTGTATCTTGCATCAAGAACATTTATGAATGTAGAAAACAAGAAAATGAGGATTAGAAACTTGCAAGCTTCCATTGAAAATGAATGAAGAAAATGGAAATTTTTTTTAATAATTTTGGTGATTAATCCGTGTTTGAAAATTGAATGTAAATTCAATATATAAAAACATTGAATTTGACTTCAAAAGTCTAAGAAGCACATTACCTTCTCGAATGGGTCGAAAACCAAACCACTCTTTTTTCTCTTCCACAAAATCTTTTAAACCATGAGAATCCCAAGTCAAATCAAGCCCAAAACTATCATCCGAGACGTAAGAACTATACGAAAACGGAATGAGTACACTTTTCACAACCTCACAAGAACTCGGAACATCTAAAGACGACTCCTCGACGTAAACATGATACTTATCACCACTCAAACACGACACTTGTTCAAAAGAACCCGAAAGACTATTCGTGCAGTTCCAATACGTATAGTTTCTCACAACATGATAATACTGAAAAGGCGTTGAGCCAAGATCAAGATTCAAGAACACCTCAAAAACACAATCTTTCGGGTCGAATAGAGTAAGTTTCTTGGGGTCATTAGTAATAGCCTTCACACCCAAATCGCCATATCGTCGAAAATTTATCATGGTGTGGTTCTTCTTGCAAATTGAGTTGATTTTGAATGGAAAATGATCATGTTTGCATACATTTGAAGTGTATCTTTCATTAAGAACATTTATGAATGTAGAAAACAAGAAAATGAGGATTAGAAACTTGCAAGCTTCCATTGAAAATGAATGAAGAAAATGGAATTTTTTTTTAATAATTTTGGTGATTAATCCGTGTTTGAAAATTGAATGTAAATTCAATATATAAAAACATTGAATTTGACTTCAAAAGTCTAAGAAGCACATTACCTTCTCGAATGGGTCGAAAACCAAACCACTCTTTTTTCTCTTCCACAAATCTTTTAAAGCATGAGAATCCCAAGTCAAATCAAGCCCAAAACTATCATCCGAGACGTAAGAACTATACGAAAACGGAATCAGTACACTTTTCACAACCTCACAAGAACTCGGAACATCTAAAGACGACTCCTTGACGTAAACATGATACTTATCACCACTCAAACACGGCACTTGTTCAAAAGAACCCGAAAGACTATTCGTGCAGTTCCAATACGTATAGTTTCTCACAACATGATAATACCGAAAAGGCGTTGAACCAAGATCAAGATTCAAGAACACCTCAAAAACACAATCTTTCAGGTCGAATAGAGTAAATTTATTGGGGTCATTAGTAATAGCCTTCACACCCAAATCGCCATATTGTCGAAAATTTATCATGGTATGGTTCTTGTTGCAAATTGAGTTGATTTTGAATGGAAAATGATCATGTTTGCATACATTTGAAGTGTATCTTGCATCAAGAACATTTATGAATGTAGAAAACAAGAAAATGAGGATTAGAAACTTGCAAGCTTCCATTGAAAATGAATGAAGAAAATGGATTTTTTTTAAAACTAAATGAGACATGTTATATTTATACTGAAAACTTGACGTGTTCTGGAAGAAAAAAATATAGCATAGTCAGACAAATATGTTATAATTAAAATAGATTTTCCTGTTAACACACAAAAATATTATATGAATAACTTATGTACTAAGTTTATATCTATTCCTAGGATAGATGTATAGAATTTTCTGGAAAATATCCGAAAATGATTTGATAAAGGTGAAAAATATCATAGTAAAATTCAAAATAGATCGATTCGGGCCAGGTTGGTTCTCATTTATAGATGAAACAATACTTCTCTTATGCAACTAACATTAATTTATATCTAATCTATTATCAGTAATGGATGCAAACACATAACTGAACATAAACGTAAGTCAAGCTAAAATCGGCTAAACTTACCGTATCAAATTAGACCATAACTCGCGCCCTCTGTTTCGTATGTTTGAATTTTGATTAAAATTAGAACAATGGCTCGATACGTCACCAGTAGCAACTAAAAAACTCTGCAACATGAAACCAAACACACCATCTTCACACTCATCTCAGCAACCTAGCAGCAGCAGATCAGAACGCAGAGTAGACAACTGCAAAAAAATCCAAATGCATAAAGGATAATTTTATTTCAAATTATATACCTATCAAGTTGAGGCCTGAGTAACCCCTTAGACCATCACCGGTCTCTTTTCTTATCTGATCTATCTGATAAGAAAAGTTGGATCAGATCAGAAGCGTTGTCCGACTTTTCTTATCACTAGCTTAAAATTTGTTCATAGAGGCAACCTGAGAATGGGTTACATCTACGATACGGTATACAAATTTCACAACACCGGCCAATATCATCATCACCAAAGCTCGTCAATATTACATCATACAAATCATCATACATTATCGTGGCGCTTTTTCATAAAAAAAATAATTAAAAAATAAAACATTTCATCTTTCCTTCACATTAAATCTTTTTGGGGGATTTAGCTTGAAACGACAGACTCTCAGACGAGGGATATGTTCCTAATCACATGTTTCTACGCAAATTTACCTCTTTACTAATCATATCGGTTGCTACCTTAAAGTTGACCGGGATTTAGTATTTATCTGTAACCACCACCATATGGCTGTTGATCGTAACCACCACCACCACGTCCCATCATTGGGTTGTTAGCTCCTGGTGGTGGATATCCGGCTGAGGGAGGCTGCATTTGGTACTGACCTATTGGTTGTTGTTGCTGCTGGTTCATGGCTCCGTAACCTACTCCATAGCCTGGAGCTGCACCAGGACCAACCATGCTGCGACCCATCATGGGGTTCGGTTGGGGTCTGAGTACACCTGCACCAGCACGTCCAATACCAGTACCGGAACCCATGGCCTTACCCATGGCTATATTCGAAGTAACGGGGTTTGCGCTAGGTTTCTCCATCCTCTTGTGTTTCCGGTTCAAGGCTTCAAAGTCAACCCCGATACTGGACATTGGGTTTGTTTTAGCTGCACATTTTAATTAAAACCGTTATCAAGATATGTTTAACCCCGATACTGGTGGTGGAGCTGCAACTGCTACTGGTGGTGGAGCAACTGCTGGAGCTGCCGGGCTGCTAGAATGACTGGTGGTAACAGGTGGCGATGCTAATTTCGTTTCTCCACCCCTTTATGATACAAGAAAGTCAGAACAGATTCAACATGAAACCGACCCAAACATATGTGATTTGATTTGTTTCCTTCTAAGCTAATTTTAAATTAACACGTTTGACCTCTTAAAGATAAAACATAACCGGAGCGACCCTTTTATACAAATTTGGTTCTTGACAATTCATACCTCTCATTAGGAATGGGACTACGACCGCCAGCCACAACATCTTCATAACTAGGAGGTCCCCCAACATTTTGTTCAAAAGATTTCCGCTCAAAATTCCTGCCCAAACAAATGAGATTTAGCAACAAGAATGAAAAGGAAAACTGCTGAACTGTATATTCAGACTAGATTACCTTCCATCATGAGATTTACCATCACTTTTCTCGTTGCTTTCTCTGCATCAAAATATAAAAATTAACTACTGTAGATCATGTTTTTACGTTTCTATGATCACATCACAAAGATGGATGCTTTGAGAAAAAAATTGATAAGGATTGGTCAAACATGTTGAGAGGCGGAGTTCTATTTACATGCATACAACCTTATGAATCGTTTTAAACCCGACTTAACCTGGCCTGTTTTAAACCGTTATCCAACATTTCTACCCATAACCCGTCTAATACGCATATGGTGAATAGACATACCTGGAATAATATGCACGATAAAAAAGGTCAACTCCTAATTGCATTATCTGGTAAAGATCTCGAGAGTTATAAGACACGTGAAGGCTAACTTAATGAATGGGTAAAGTTGGGTAGCGTTCTACCGTGTGATAAACGTGTACAACCACATACAAAAGTATTTGCGTTGAGCGTTATTTACTGACAGATTTTAACGTTTTTTCACATAACGTCATACTTAAAGTATTAATCATTCAAGAATGGCCGTCAAGGAAAACTTGCAGCAAATCAAATGTTTTTATAACATGAAAATTCAGATAAGACCAGTATAAGAAGGGCAAACTACAAACAAGTGCAATATTCACTGCTAAGGTATTTGAAATATATAAATTAACCTCAAGTAAATGCACAAATCAAACAAAATGCGTGATTAAAATGTGGCATTGTCTTCTTCATCCTCCTCATCGTCATTGTTATCATCCTCATCGTCATTGTTATCAGCATTGTCTGT
The DNA here is from genome assembly GCA_025667525.1 of Glebionis coronaria. Classification (NCBI taxonomy): domain Eukaryota; kingdom Viridiplantae; phylum Streptophyta; class Magnoliopsida; order Asterales; family Asteraceae; genus Glebionis; species Glebionis coronaria. The sequence goes on along the minus strand of CM046878.1, from coordinate 586,167,937 downwards.
CTCATCATCGTCATCATCTTCATTAGCCTTTTCTGCTTCATCATCGTCATCGTCATCTTCATCGGTATCTTATCGTTTTCTTTTGTAAGGAACCACGCTGCCATGTTTCTTGAATATAGCATTGTCTTCATCAATAGCTTTTTAGAGAAGTTCATGAAGTTTCCGCTGAGATGGTGTTTTGTTGAAGGATCCTACTTCGATCATTCGAGCATGCAAGAGTTTCATTAACTCAAAATCCGTGAGGCATCCAACAATTAAATAATATGACTTCATGGTACCGGATGACTTGATCAAGAACTTGCTTGAAGCGAGTTCTTCTATCTGCTTTCGCAAGGCTGGTCGTTCCTTTCTAAGAGATTTCTTGACTTCATTGTGGATGAGACCTTGCATTTGATCGTTAACGGAATTGAGGAAAGTCTCGTTCTCTTGTGCTAGAACCTTTTTGTCTTTCTTATATGTCTTTTTCATCTTTCGAAGGCGAGCTAATTCCTCTTTAACTCTCACCATTTCCTCTTCTTGAGCTTTCATGCGTTGTTCATACTTTAACATAAAATCTACATCACTGGAAGGTTTGAGAGGTTGTTGGGAGGCAGATGGTGCGGGTTGTTCGGTTGATAATGGAGTGGTGATAACAGTTGTTGTTGTGGAACTGATCAAAGGAGTTGTGGACGGTGGAACCAAAGTTTGTGAAGCTAACGTGACAGGAACTTCCACCATAGCCACGTTTATTGTTGGATTGGTGTTTGTAGCTTCATTGGCTTCAACTGGAACCACAATTTGAGAAGCTAACGTAACAGGAACTTCCACCATAGCCACGTTTGTTGTTGGATTGGTGTTTGTAGCTTCATTGGCTTCAACAGGAACCACAATTTGTGAAGCTAATGTGACAGGAACTTCCACCATAGTCACGTTTGTTGTTGGATCGGTGTTTGTAGCTTCATTGGCTTCAACTGGAACCATAATTTGTGAAGCTAATGTGACAGGAACTTCCATCATAGTCACGTTTGTTGTTGGATCGGTGTTTGTAGCTTCATTGGCTTCAACTGGAACCACAATTTGTGAAGCTAACGTGACAGGAACTTCCACCATAGTCACGTTTGTTGTTGGATCGGTGTTTGTAGCTTCATTGGCTTCAACTGGAACCAAAATTTGTGAAGCTAACGTGACAGGAACTTCCACCATAGTCACGTTTGTTGTTGGATCGATGTTTGTAGCTTCATTGGCTTCAACTGGAACCACAATTTGTGAAGCTAACGTGATAGGAACTTCTACCATAGTCACGTTTGTTGTTGGATCGGTGTTTGTAGCTTCATTGGCTTCAACTGGAACCACAATTTGTGAAGCTAATGTGACAGGAACTTCCACCATAGTCATGTTTGTTGTTGGATCGGTGTTTGTAGCTTCATTGGCTTCAACTGGAACCACAATTTGTGAAGCTAACGTGACAGGAACTTCCACCATAGTCACGTTTGTTGTTGGATCGGTGTTTGTAGCTTCATTGGCTTCAACTGGAACCACAATTTGTGAACCTAACGTGACTGGAACTTCCACCATAGCCACGTTTATTGTTGGATCAGTGTTTGTAGCTTCATTGGCTTCAACTGGAACCACAATTTGTGAAGCTAATGTGACATAAACTTCCACCATAGTCACGTTTGTTGTTGGATCGGTGTTTGTAGCTTCATTGGCTTCAACTGGAACAACAATTTGTGAAACTAACGTGACAAGAACTTCCACCATAGTCACGTTTGTTGTTGGATCGGTGTTTGTAGCTTCATTGGCTTCAACTGGAACCACAATTTGTGAAGCTAACGTGATAGGAACTTCCACCATAGCCACGTTTGTTGTTGGATCGGTGTTTGTAGCTTCATTGGCATCAACTGGAACCACAATTTGTGAAGCTAATGTGACAGGAACTTCCACCATAGTCACGTTTGTTGTTGGATCGGTGTTTGTAGCTTCATTGGCTTCAACTGGAACCACAATTTGTGAAGCTAACGTAACAGGAACTTCCACCATAGTCACGTTTGTTGTTGGATCGGTGTTTGTAGCTTCATTGGCTTCAACTGGAACCACAGTTTGTGAAGCTAACGTGACAGGAACTTCCACCATAGTCACGTTTTTTGTTGGATCGGTGTTTGTAGCTTCATTGGCTTCAACTGGAACCACAGTTTGTGAAGCTAACGTGACAGGAACTTCCACCATAGTCACGTTTGTTGTTGGATCGGTGTTTATAGCTTCATTGGCTTCAACTGGAACCACAATTTGTGAAGCTAACGTGACAGGAACTTCCACCGTAGTCACGTTTGTTGTTGGATCGGTGTTTATAGCTTCATTGGCTTCAACTGGAACCACAATTTGTGAAGCTAACGTGACAGGAACTTCCACCGTAGTCACGTTTGTTGTTGGATCGGTGTTTATAGCTTCATTGGCTTCAACTGGAACCACAATTTGTGAAGCTAACGTGACAGTAACTTCCACCATAGCCACGTTTGTTGTTGGATCGGTGTTTGTAGCTTCATTGGCTTCAACTGGAACCACAATTTGTGAAGCTAATGTGACAGGAACTTCCACCATAGTCACGTTTGTTGTTGGATCAGTGTTTGTAGCTTCATTGGCTTCAACTGGAACCACAATTTGTTAAGCTAACGTGACAGGAACTTCCACCATAGCCACGTTTGTTGTTGGATCGGTGTTTGTAGCTTCATTGGCTTCAACTGGACAAACTGATCAAAGGATTATGAGCACATTTTGCATGATCAAAATGGCATTTCATAAACTCTAATCCAATACACAAACTGATCACAGATTAATCCAATTAAGCCAAAAGGGTAACATTAAGTTCAAAATTTTAATACTAATCCGGTAATCCTATGATCAAATGGGTCAAAAGGGCATTTTATAAACTTATATAAATACATAAAATCAACATCAAATTAATTCAATTAAGCTAAAAGGGTATCCAAATACACATGCATATAACAAATAAAAAAGTGAAATTAGTCACAATGGTCAAAAGGGCATTAGATAAGCTTAAATCCAATACATATAACAGAAAAAAAAGTCGAAATTTTCACATATTAGTCAAAATGGTCAAAAGGGTATTTCATAAACTCAAATCCAACACATAAATCAACATCACATTACTGCAATTAAGCCAAAAGGGTATCCAAATCTGTATGAAAAACACAAAAAAAGTCAAAATCTTGAGTAATTACAAATAGGTACTGGAATCATCATCTGATAAATATATATTTAATTCTTTAGAAATATGACACCAACCAAATTTAATGATGATATTTGTGATCAGAAAAAACCAAGATTTAAAATGTCTTTTTCATAAGCAATGTGACAAAGATGTGCAGACTTCACTTTGATGTACATGTTTTGCTGCACAATGTACAAGCCTTTGATACATGTAAATATGAAAATATATTTTTAGTTTAGCCTCGGTCCTAAAATTTATAGTCCGTTTCATAGTCACATGGAACGGGGATTGCTTCGGTACGAGATCACGATACGAGATTGCAGTTTGCTATTTCTCAAAATCCGATACGACAAGAGGTAGGCTCATTTTGGTTCGTTTCGGTTTAGTGTACCAAATATTTTGATACGACATGCACAATAATAATATTTCTTACAAATGTTCAAAACCTCACAATTGATTAATAGCTTAAATTAAATAATTTTGGTCCAGATCGAAAATCACTAATGATTTACCGATCCATGTGACTATGGTCCGTTTATCATTTTTTTGGCAGTTTCAAAATCATAGTACTTTCAGGACGTAAGTAATGTAACAAATTTACTATATTACATCTAGTGGAGTTTGTTCGTCCCAAACCGCCTTGGTTTCTGTTGGAGTTTGTTCGTCCCAACCAGGGTAAGATAATCAAAACCTAGCTACGTAACAAAACTATGGTTACCGGATATCACTTGGAATCGTGTAATCACTTTCCAAAGTAAACTATTCAACCCTAATGCATGGGTATCACGAATATCTACTTGAGATAAGACCAAATGCAGTTAGTGATTTAGGCATAAATCTCTAACCCTTTGGTTGTTATGTGTTTATGTTTCTATATAGAGCAATACTATACATTCCTACTATATCCTCCTAATTATCCTCCTACTCCATATAAATATGGACAAGTGTAATCCACCATGTATCTATTTTGATCTCACTCATTGATTTTGACACTTATCGTAATCTTATGAGTAGGAAGATAAGTAGGAACATTTTGTAAGAAGGTTTCTCATTTTCCTTCTATATATCTCCATGCAATGTTGTGAACACCTATTTATAGGTGTAATACTCAAAACCTAGTCAATGGTATTAAGAGGAATTAACGGCCCATTAATCTCCTCTTAATGTGCTCCATAATACCAGGAATAGTGGTTACATGACCAATTAAACGTGGTCATCAATGCAGTTAAACTGTCACTTGAATAGGTCAAATACCGTTACAAGTATACTTGTTCAACTCCAGTATTTGTATATCCTTCAGTCCCACTGAATCATAAGCCATCCTGAGGATGTTCCCGCTGAAGCCTTCGGTATTGAATAAGACTCACTGATGAGTAATACTAAAGGCACGTCTTTAGTGGAATTACTCCCTGATTAATACATTCAGTCCAGAGTTACATTCTCTAAAGAGTTAACTCACTAAAGATCATCAGAAATGCTGAATAACATATTAGCCACTATAAGAGACAAGGTGTTCATGAACTTATGGGTGTACACTTCGTATCCTTACTCATTCACCAGTATGAACTGAACTTACAATTGAACTATATTTCCAACAATCCTCCCCAATATAGTACAATTTCTTTTGCATGAAAATTAACTTTAACAAACATGTGCATACATGAAAATATCCTGAGGATTGAATTTCCATATTAGTATATTACACTTTAAACATCCGAGAATCAGGGTGTTCTAAGAATTGAACCCTTCAACTACTTTGAGTACCTGAATATAAAATACACACACGTTTTCAAATACATAACAACTCTCGACACTACTAGCCATGTGTCCACATCCAAATTCATAAATGTTGTAAGAGCCAAGTCCATGCTCCCTGAGGCGGAGAAACCTCAACATTTACATATGTGGTTCTTCTTTAGTTCATGCTCTTGCTCTAACACTTTTTCAAAGATATTAACCATTGAGAAGTTTATAACTTCATCCTCCTTCAGCAAGTACAAGCACACCCTTTGGATGATATACATATGCTTCAGAATGTTCAGCTTTCCACACTGAACTCAGCTCCTAATTTTCCTCAGAATGGAGTTGGGTGTCCTAGCATTCAGTGACTAGGTTGGACTTTAAACCCATCCCTTTAGCAGACTTTATAACCAAGTCTCTAGCAAATCCTTCGTCAAGTGATCAGCTAAATTTTGTTGAGAACTCACAAACTCTTTTGAAATCACTTCATTCTTGATTAGTTCACGAATCATGCTATGTCTAACACCTAAGTGTCTAGACTTACCATTGTACATCGGGCTATATGCCTTAGCCAATGTAGCTGCACTATCACAACGGATAGATATGGGTGCCATAGGTTTGACCCACAATAGAATCTCAAGAAGCAAGTTTCTCAACCATTCAGCTTCTTCACTAGCAGCTGCTAGAGCCACAAACTCAGACTTCATTGTTGAACTAGTGATGCAAGCTTGCTTCTTGGATGCCCAAGAAATTGCACCACCACCAAGAAGGAATACCTAGCCACTGGTAGATGAATTATCCTCAGTATTGCTGATCCAACTTGCATCAGTGTAGCCTTCCAACACTGAAGGATATCCAATATATGACAAACAATAATCCATTGTTCCTTCCAAATACTTTAGTACCCTCTGAATTGCTTGCCAATGCTGAGTACTAGGATTACTAGTGTACCTACTCAGTTTACCCACAATAAATGCAATGTCAGTCCTAGTAAAAGTCATGGCATACATCTAGCAACCAATTACCCTAGAATACTCAAGTTGGGAGACAACCTGATCATTATTAGGCATTAGTTTCTAACTTTCATCCATTGGTGTACACACTGGAGAATCAAAGTGATTGAATTTATTTAGGACCTTATCAATATAATGAGACTGAGAAATCATAATAACATCACTTTCATGTTTAATCCTTATGTCAAGGATAACATCAGCCTCCCCCATGTCTTTCATTGAGAACTTTGATGACAAAAAATCATTTGTCAAGTTGACCATAACTTGGTCAGTTCCAAAGATTAGCATGTCATCAACATATAGGCAAATGATGACTCCTTTACCAGATTCATCAAATTTTCTATATACACATTTGTCAGCTTGGTTAAGTGAATAACCATTAGACAAAACCACTTCATCAAATTTTTGGTGCCATTTCTTAGGTGCCTGCTTCAGTCTATACAAGGACTTAATCAGTTTACACACCTTGTGCTCATTACCAGACATGATGAAGCCCTTAGGTTGGTTCACATAAACCTCCCCATCCAAGTCACCATTCAAGAATGTTGTTTTCACATCCATCTGATGAATAAGATTGGGAATTGATGCCAAGTTAATCAACATTCTTATGGTACTGATATGTGCTACTATAGCATAAGTATCAAAATAGTCTATCCCCGACCTTTGTTTAAAGCCCTGAATGACTAACCTTGCCTTGAACTTTTCAACAGTTCCATCTACCTTTATTTACCTTTTGAAAATCCATTTGTTACTGTAAAACCTGTAAAACCTGTAAATTTCAGGTTTTGACTAGGTCATCATTGTACACGTCACCTTATGATATCTATATATATTACCACCTTTGCATGAAATCTTTTGAGCAATCATATGCATCATACATGGACATACATCATTTTAATCATCAGAACATGGAAACATTGGATCACATGGCATTATATTATGATTATGAGTATTTAATCATAAAGACACAACCACATTTGTATGACTACATTATATGAGCATACGGGACATTAAATAATCAATTCTTTGGGGACTTTTAAGTCACCTGAAACACATGATCATAAGCATTCATCATTGATTTGTAAAAATTCAAACTCATGATCACAATCAATAACATTTACCTAGGAACTATTTTAAGCTTTAAAATATATATTTATATATTTTCCTCACCTCATAAACAATACTATGATACGTCATCAACTGCTTTTTATTATTAAACATTACAAATAACCACTCTAACTTATTTTCACTAAGTTGTCCTGCATTTTAATAAAGTAAATTATACTCTCTTTTAATTACGACTATACTTTCACCAAGGATCCCAAAACATAACCAAATGAATTAGGACTTGAACCTACTTCTACTATATTATACCTAGACCCCTAGTAACCATACCAAGACACTAGATTTAAACCTAAAACTACCTTAGACTCATTATTTAGCCGAGTGTATATAACATACACAATTATACATATCTAAAACCTCTTTCAAATATACTTTGACCTTATAAACTGTGTACAACACACTCCATTAAACCATACACTATTTTAGCCCACTCTTTTCCTTTGACTAACCTAAAACCGTCAGCTATGTCCCAAAACCAAGACCATATGTACATATTTTGCATTTAAAGAATGTACTAACTAATATCTAGACTTAGATATACAAAGGTATAACACAAAGGCACCTAGCACTCTTTTCTTTCCTTTAGACGTGTAGAAAACCCACACCACACAAGCCATTGCAATGTACAACACTTTCCTTAATTATAAACACTATACAACCCTATTTTGTCCCCTTAATGTGCATGTATGCGACGGCATGAGGCCACAAGGGGTCAAGTGTACATTTTTGGTCATTAAAACTTGGTACTAACATAGTACACAACAAATCACCTTAAATCTTGGTAACTTATCCCTCTTGCCATGGCATTACCCTAAGCCACGTAAACAAACCTTAACTTGATATTTATCTAGCACTTGGACTTCACTTTCCACTTACACACTCATATTCGGATGTCTCTTCAGAAAACACCTAGACGAAACCCAAAAGTATTTACTCCTACAAATCTTGGCCTTCTCAAGCATTTAGTGCAAGTCTACACAAGATATTTAGCCTTCAAGTTAAGCCAAGATTCCCCTAGGTCACGTTTAGGACGAACTCAACACACAAGAGCTTTGAAGCTTGATCATCCACCATATTTCCTTGAAACAAGTAAGTGTGAGACCTCCTTAACCTCATTTCAATCTTTTCATTACTCTTTTTACTTATCATGCATATACAAGCCATAGAAATGAAGCTAGGAATGCGTGCACACATAAATTACTCTTAGACAAATCACTAACATCATATAAGCCCATGGCTTATATAGTGTTCGTGAACAACTTGCTTCAAAACACTAGAGACTAATAAGAAATTTGCTTATAGAACCTAGTATGAGCCCTAGTTAGATAACATCGTCATATAAGCCCATAAATTAATATAAGCCGAAACATATAAGCCTATATAAGCCTAGTCATATAAGTCATAAGTCTATATAAGCCGAAACATATAAGCTTAGATAACCTAGTCATATAAGCTCATAAGTTTATATAAGCGAGACATGAAAACTTATATAAGCCAAGTCACATAAGCCCTAAAACATATATAAGCCGAGACAAATAAGCCATATAAGCTTAAAATGAGCCGTGACATATAAGCCCACGTTTAACTAGCATGCTTAGTAAAAACTAGATAAGCCCAAAGGTTAGCCCGTTAGGCCCTTTAAGCCCAAACCGAGACCCTATTGAGCCAACAAAGCCCAAAACCATTTTTGGAGACTTTTCATGCCTTTGTTGTCATTTGGTGAAAGTTATAGTCAAAAATGTAACTTAATAAAACATGTATATATATTTTCATGACTTTAAAGAAGTTGAGGACCAAATGTATCGTTTCTAAAAGTATAGGGTGCGTTTGTGTTTAAACCGAGAACCAACCAAACCATAAGGACTATTTTTGCCACTTTGGAAACCTATATAAAACCCTAGGTTACTTTTTGTGCTTCAATTAAATATTTTTGAGACATACGGGACTAGTTGTGCCATTTTGGAAACTTAAAACAAACCCTAACCCTTTATTTGTTATTTCCGAAACTTAGGGGGGTGTTTCGTCATTTCCCTAAAGTTTTATAAGCCCTAGGGGCATTTTTGAAAATAAATATAACGGACAAGGACTAACGACGCGATATACTTAACGAACGAAACTTTAAAGGTTATTTTTGTAAGTTATTATACTACAAGGACCCACGTGTAAATTTAATTTAATTCAAAATATTAATAAATTATTTTTATTTTATAAATTAAATTAAGTCATCTTGATAATTCAATAAATTACTATGATTATTCACGAAACCTTATAAACTGGCGAATCACATTAAATATATTTAGAGCCTTAAGAAAATTAATAGAATATTAATTTCTCACCATTATTTAAATTAGATAAAATCTATTTATATAATTTATAACCCTTTATTTGATAATCTAAATATATTTTTAGAGACTAAAAATATATTATATATTTGGCAGCACATTATATGTTGAAACACTTAAAACCATCGTAACAACTTATTAATTCGTGATCATGTATTTTCATCAGTACATTTATCATGCATTATTTTGCATCTACTGAGTCATTTAAATTACTTAGGTAATTTCATCACTTCGTGATCATACTGTGTCAGTTTATTCAGTGACATCATCCCTACATCATTACCACTAAGGTGAGTTCATGGCCCCATCTTTACTGTTTTATAACTGGGGGAGAAAACATACAAAAACTATATATATGCAAACATGCACAGACAACAAACAACAATTTATTGCCTATTGTTTGCTCCATTCCCGTGGACTGTAATAGTTAATAGTGTTGCGTAAAATGTATGAATAGATCTATTCGGGTATTGACAACACCCGGCCTGACGTGATCAGTTGTCATGTAAACGCTTAGGCCAAGCAACAGGTTTATTTCATTGTCGGACTGGGGGAAACAACATCAGGATAGACCCAATGGGCGTACGGAGCATCATGTCTGGCTTCTATTACAGGGAAGTGGGAACTACTATAGTATTTATTGGGTTGTGATGTCCTACTATGACCGTGGTGTTTGGCATATCAGTAATTTTACTTATTTAATTAAACCTGTGAATTCACCAACCTCGTGTTGACCCCCACATTTTACTATATATGTTTTCTCAAGAAAATAAGCAGGTTCATGCATTTGATTCCAGCACTATAGGAAGCATCATGTTTACCATCGGGATGTGATATTTACTTCAGTTTTATAATAAATGTTGTTTCAGACAAGATACTAAATGTGTACAATTAATTCATGTAATATGTTTTAAATGACTATTATGATCATTGCTTTATATACTGTGTGTTATCGATCCACCCAAGTAACACCCCAAGTACTATTCCGCTAAATTTGACCATCATGGGGGTGTTACAGAAACGTTATCAGAGCGCATAGTTATAGAGAACCAGATCAATAATAAAAATTTTAAAATATAATAAAAAAATTTAAACTGGACTATAACTGGAATTTTAAAATTAATGAAATGAAAAGAAAGTTGATTTTTGGGGAACCTTTATAAGTTAGCATATAGCATATAGAGCATGCATATTATGTGAACTAACCTCACACCGATTTATAACCTCTGAGTTAATAAATCACTTAAGTATCTACTCATACTTTTAACGAGCATAGTTAAAAGACATAAACTGCATTGCATATGCATTTTTGAAAACTTTTTGAATTGTGTAAGCTAAAAACTTACTCAAATTTGAAATGCTATTTTCAGATCATGACGACACCTACGATTGTGACTACTTTCGAGGAGCTCATGGTTCCTACCATCGCACCATTATCGCCAACATCGGTACTTGCCGAACCTGCTGATAGGAGTGTAAACACCCATCCTTTTTACCACTTAATTACAATAATAACCGAGCCAAAACGTGTCTTTTATGTCTTTTATGTCGGAATTATGCGTGGTGTGCGTTTTGTTGTGATTTAGGATGAAATGGTGAAAATTGGAGAAAACACGGACATTCACGGGCATTTACGGACTTTTATTGAAGAAAAAGATGAAAGACGAAGTCAAGAAGTCAAGAGTGCAAAAAGAACGGAAGTCCAAGACCAATTCTGAAGATTTATCGAAGAAAAAGTCAAAAGACGGAAGTTTATCAAAAGCCGAGGAACTCAAGTCTATTTTATTGAAGAATTAAAAGACGAGTGCAAAAGAAATCCCGAGCCACAAGTCATTAGAGTCCAAGTTTAAAGAAGATTAGAAGGAAAAAGGACTAATGGTGCAATTAATGAAGATTAAAGGCTTAAGGACCTAATGACGCAATTAAGAAGAAATGAAGAAGGGGAGGAAGCTTCCTAATCCTCCCCTATATATAGATTAGATCTTAATTACTTTCATTTTGTTGGCTAATAGTGACAATTAGTTCTTCCACTTTTAATTACCTTGTCATTTAAATACTTGTCAAATTTAAATTCTTATCTTGCACCTTAATTACCATTTAATTTCAAGTAAGTTTTCCTTTTTAATTCTTGTTAATCTTTATCTTTATCTTGTTAATCTCATTCTACCTTTCTTAATCTTTGATTCTTATTGTTTATGTTCATGTTCATGTTCTTATTCTTCTTATTTTGATTAAGTGATTTTGATTATTTTGATTAAGTTTTGTGAGTTTGATTGTTTTGGATTGATTATTTATCATTAGTATATGTTTATTTGTTTATTTGATTTAATCTTGTGGTTGATTTAGCTTTGTTTTGATCTAATTCGTGCTATATTTCTTTCCTTGTTCTTCGGTATTATTGTTACTGTGTTTCCCAGGAACGAACCCAGCAGAATTCCGAATAGAGGTTGTAGAAAGCTTCTTATTCGGAATATTCAGTATTCCGAACGGAGCATTTCTTAGGTGGTCTATTCGGAATATTCGATATTCCGAATAGAGGTCTTAAAAAGCAGCTTATTCGGAATATTAAGGTATTCCGCATAGGACAATATTCCGCACAGGGGTATTGTTCCGCATAAGGCACTTTATTCCGAATAGTATTCCGAATAATCACACTATTCCGCATAGAGTATATATTCCGAATAGGGGATAGATTCCACATAGGGGTTTTTTCCGAATAGGACTTTATTCAGCATAGAGTTATTATTCCGGGTAGGCTAGTTATTCCGAGTAGGGAATTTTATTCCGCATAGCATTTATTTTGTTTTATTCCGAGTTGCCATTATTCCGAATAGGCTTGGTTGTTCCGAATAGAGGGTATTATTCCGGATAGGGGTAATTTTCAGTTTCTTTCCTTTTAGTCTTTAATTTTCTTAATTTCGAGCTTTAATTTTCCCGCCTTTTTACTTAGTCGCACTTTAAGTTTATTTGCCTTAGATTTATTTTAGCCTTGCCTTAAGTTTTAATTTTAGTTGCTTTTTACGTTTGCATTAGTTAGTTTTAAGTTTACGTTATTTTCATTTAGTGCCCTTTAATTTTAGTCACGCTTTAAAATACTTGCACCATTTACTTTAAATTAGTTTTAGATTTACTTTAAAGTCCTTTACATTAATTGTCTTGCACATTTTATTTATAAACAACCAAAAATATTTGTTTTACCAAAATCAACTGAGTCGTACTTTAAGTCGGAAATCAATTCGTTAAGACTGGAACAACGAACTTTTCAACTAGAAAAATCATTTCATTAAAATGGCGCCGCTGCCGGCTCTTTTCGTAAAGATTAACGGTTTTCTGTGAGAGACGCGTTGCTTTTTGGGATCCGTTCACTTGTGAGCGTTATTTACTTGCTTAAAAATTTCAAAAAAAACCATAAAAATTAAAAATTGTTAAAAATCCATAAAAATTAAAAATTTCAAAAATCCAAAGATTTTATTTTTATTGTGTATATATATTGTCTTTGTGTTTGGTTTCTTTTTCTTTTGCATTTTCAGGTGTATGCGTACTAGATCTTCTAATTATCAAGAGCCCGAGAATCGAGAAGATTTAAGTATGTCAGGTGTTAACAACAACAATAATCCACCGCACCTCAACAATAACAACAATGTTCTTCCACAGCACGATCTTCGGACCATGGAGGAGCTTTGTCAACCTACCATGTTTGGACGAGGAGGACCGATTGCGCCGATGCAAATCACGGCTCCGGAGTTTTCGTTGAAACACCACATGATTCAGCAAGTGCAAACTAATCCATTCGCCGGAATGCCTGATGATGATGCCAACAAACACCTCGACAAGTTCATTACAATCACCCAAAGCATGAAGTTGCCTGGTGCCACAATGGATGTTCTTCGCCTACAACTCTTTCCACATACTTTATCACATCATGCCGAGAAATGGTTTGATCATCTCCCGAAGAATTCTATTCATACTTGGGATGACATGACTCAACGCTTTTTGTCGCGCTACTTTCCACCATCCATGGTCACAAGCCTTCGCAATCAAATCAGCGGTTTCATGCAAGAACCTGATGAATCTCTTTTTGACGCTTGGGAGCGATACAATGTCTTGATTGATCGTTGTCCAAACCACAACATGCTACCTGTGACCTTAATTGATACTTTCTACAACGGTTTGACTTTTCGTGATCGTGATACGATTAATGCAGCCGCCGGTGGCACATTCATGAAAAGGAGACCCGAGGAGTGTAGAGACCTAATTGAGAACATGACTACTCACCACAAAAACTGGGATTCCTCCGCTTCTTCAAGGAACAACCCGATAGTCAATGTTTCTTCCACTTCAGCAAACCTTGATATGACCGAACTCACCCGCATGATGACTGAAATGAGCAAAAGTATCACGCTTCTCGCTTCAAACAAACAAAAACAACAAGTTAAAGCGGTTGCACCTTCTTGTGAAACATGCGGCGGTCCTCACTCATACACCGATTGTCCTTCGACTCAAGGAAATCCGGAAAATGTGTATGCAGCTTATGGTAATTATTCACCGGAAAATTACCAAGCTCGACAACAAGGGGATAGAAATTTGCTGAGTTACCGATCAAACAATTACCTTTCACCCAGTTTTTCTCCTCACAACCAAAACCCCGCCAACAACTACAATAGAAGCAACCAAATCCCGCCAAGAGCTTCTAATCCTTATCACCCACCCACTCAACAACCCCCACCCATTAACCCGGATGTTGAAGCCATCATGAGAACCCAAGGTGAGCAAATCAAGAATCTACAGAGCCAAATTATCAATCTTAAAGGAGATATTACCAAGCAAGGAAATGAGATAAGATCCGAGCTTCGAGATAATATTCAATCCTCCTTCAGCACTCAAACGCATGATTTGAAGAATATGCTTGCTAGTTTCTTACCCGCCGCTCAACCTTCTAATTCGAGTTCTCTACCTTCAAACACCGTCACCAATCCGCGAACAAATGTGAGTGCTATTACTACTCGTAGTGGAATTACCATTGTCGATCCACCGATCCCGCCCCCATCATCTACACCTCCTCCACCACCATTTATCCCTACTCCTCCTACACCTAGTATTAGTGCACCATTACCGTCTCCGCCTCGTCATGACGATGTTCCTAGGAAGGACCCTTCAACATCTCAATCTTCTGCTACACCTTCCACCTATAAACCCAACATCCCATACCCTTCTCGCTTAGGCAAAACCAATGAGCTAACCAAGAATGACTGTCAAGTGTCGAGCTATGTGAAGATGCTTTCCCAAATGAACATCAACATTAGCCTTGTTGAAGCACTTGTCCACATGCCGAAATTTGTCAAAGCATTCAAGGAATTGCTTAGCAAGAAGGGGAAGTTGATTGAGCTCTCCAACACACGCTTAAACAAAAACTGCTCAGCAGTTATTCTTAAAGAACTTCCAGAAAAGCTTGGAGATCCCGATCGTTTTGTGTTGCCTTGCGTTTTCAACAAAACTGAAGAAATTACTACCCTTGCTGATCTCGGGGCTAGTATTAATCTGATGCCTTTGAGTGTTTGGAAAACACTATCATTGCCCGACCTTACTCCAACAAAGATGACTCTTGAACTTGCAAATCGCACTCTCGCTTACCCCGTTGGTATAGCCGAAGACGTGTTCATTAAAGTTGGCACATTTACTTTCCCGGTCGATTTTGTCGTCGTTGATTATGAAATGGACCCTCGTATTCCTTTAATACTTGGTCGGCCATTCTTGAGAACTGGAAGAGCTCTAGTTGATGTTGCCGAGGGTGAGTTAATCTTAAGAGTCGGGAATGATTCAAAAAATTTTAAAATGGGGAAGCTTACAAGCAAATCCTATGGACGCGAATCAGTGAATATGATTAATGTGCTTGATGACTTTGTTATCTACAACAATCCTCTATTCGACTCTTGCATTGATAATCCACTTTTTCATGATGATGTGGATGATTCTCGCTCCACTTTGGAACCTTCTCCCATTTATGATTCTCCACCGATCTTTGATGCTTATGATGATTATGATTCTAGCTCAGATTCGGATGATTATGATTGTACCTCCGAGTGTCCCGAGCTGCCCACATATGATGATTTTGATGAGGCCGATACTCTTTCGAGTGATTCTTCACATGATGAAGATCCTCCGCCATCACTCGATCCTACTTTGGACGATTACTCATTTGAGGAAGACTTCTCTACGTTTCTTAATACGTACTTACCTCATGAGAGTGATGCACCTCCTTTAGATTTTGAAGATTATCGTCTTGATCCTACTTTGGATTTGAAGAACATACTTTCTAAGGAGAAGAAACCGGTCGACACCAATATCCGCAGCACATACGATTTGACACCTCTTTGTCCCCCTTCTGAGGACGAGGTTGTGCTTCTTCGCGGATCTTCTTCCCATTCTGCCGAGCCTGAGTGCTATTTTCCCTTAAAGGAAAAGGTGTTCGATCCCGGTATTGACATTCTACAGCCATCTTAGTATCCACCTGATGAAATAAAAGGAAATATCTTTGGAACTTATGGAAATCTGCTTGCACCACTTCAACCTTGCTTCCACCATGCTCCATCACTGCTTAAGGGAACCTTGCCTACTCTTCTTTGGCTTGCCTTGTTTGCCTTAAGCTTGTGCTATTTGATGGACGAAAACTATGTCTTTGATCCTGGTGGATATGTTTCATGCTTCTTTCGTTGATAATCAAGGTCGAGTCAGGCTCACGACTCGGTTAACAAAAATCAAGCGCTTCTTGGGAGGCAACCCATGCATGTATCTTTTCACTTTCTTTATCATAAGTGTAGGGGAGACTCGTTGGTTAGCTTTCCTCTCCTCTCTTCTTAATCAGGGATTCGAGCTTCAATGATCTACTCTTGATGATTCTTGACGACCCGTGATTCCGTGTCCACTTTTTCCCGGTTCTATCCTAAACTCTTTTCGATTCACTATTTTATATTTTCTCAATATTAAAATAGGAATCTCTTTAGCTGTCTCTTCCTTAGCAAGATTTAAACAAAGTGCACAATGTCCTAAGTGTAGGGGAGTTTACTCCCACATGCTTAAACATTGAGGACAATGTTTATGTTAAGTGTAGGGGGGACTTCTATCGAAGTTAAGTGGTCTTTTCCTTGTATTTGTCCTCATTTTAACCGGAAAATCAATTTTTCGACATTTTTCAAAATTTTTGATCTATTTTGGCCCATTAGTGTTTCCCTTTGTATAGTTATTTTCTTTCTTTGTTAGAATAAAGTGGTTTAATTTTCAAACGTTGTGAATCATTTGACTCAACCCGAGTTTACTTATCTAAGTTACTCTAGCTAGTATCCTTAACATGTTTATGTCAAGTTTTGCCAGGCTTTTATATAGGGAGCTATAAAACGCGAAAGTCTTAACTCTCACGGGTTAAGAACAAGAACTTTTCGCAAGTTCCTATAATTGACCCTAGAGAGCCGTTTATCAAGGGAACTTTCAAATGCGATTTCTAAACTTGAAAAAGTCTATGACTTTGCAAGATCCTATAGGCGACTCGAAAACCCAAAACTTTGACTTAATAGGCTAAGCATCCACGAGTCTCATTACTTGAGATTTTAAACTGTGGAGAACGAGAGATGATAGAGTCAATTATAAGTTTGGTATCCTTTCGTGAATTTATGTGAGTTAATTATAAGCCTATTCTCCCATCGCTTGCTAATAAATTTATCTGCAATAAATAAGGTTGTACGATTTGAAAAGTTACTTAGCTTCTAGCCCAAGATCGTTTAAAAGTTGCTCGATATGGATTAGAGTTCGTAGCCAAGGCATAACTTATTGAAGCGGGACGCGAAGATTGGCGAGTCCAAAAAGGCCCTAACAAGGCATGAGGGCTATATTTTGTTGCTAAAGATCCAAAGTGATGTGAAGAATCATTTATCGAAAATCAATATGAAGGATCGAGACACACGACGAAAAGCAAAAACTCCCCAAAAGTCATGGAGAAGTGTATCCGAAAAGACCCTAACAAGGTATGAGGATAAATAGATCCAAGTCATAAAAGGAGGCGGATCGTTGTATATCAAAGTCCAAAATAAAGATTGGAGAAAAATGAAGAAGTCGTGGTCCAAGTATGAATCTCTCAAAACCTCAAGTGAAGAAATTCCTATATGAAGAGAAGACCATAATTTCATGAATGTCTCTCAAGGTTTGAAGTATGAAGTCGCTGCCAAATATCGGTCCGAGAAAGGTCTCAAATCGCGAAGCGAGTTATGCCAAGATATGAACTTTATGAGGTCCCGAGAAGCAGTTTTAAAAGATTTTTTCCTTTAGATAACTATTGATTAAATCGTTCACTTTATTTTCGGACTAAATAACTATCGAAATAAGTCAACAATGCATCTTCGTGATCATTCAAGACAACAATAAAATATAAGAGATACACCTAGGAATAAGGGAGTCTAAGTGAGTAATTGGCCCACATGAGTTCGTGTTAGTTTGCTAACTTATAATAACAATGATCTCGTTTTTAAGCTTGGTTTGGAGAAAGTGAAAACTTGAGGATGATGATTATTCATGACATTTCCAAAACCCAAGGTATGCTTTTGATTTCTTTACTTTGAATGTTTATAGTTTCTATCTCTTTAATAAAGGCCAACGTGGATTGATTATGATGAAAAGGGTAAACGTGCTTTGTAACTAATGCATTGCATGAGGACATTACAATGGTCAAGTGTAGGGGATTTGATAGGAGTGTAAACACCCATCCTTTTTACCACTTAATTACAATAATAACCGAGCCAAAACGTGTATTTTATGTCTTTTATGTCGGAATTATGCGTGGTTTGCGTTTTTGTTGTGATATAGGATGAAATGGTGAAAAGTGGAGAAAACACGGACATTCACGGGAATTTACGGACTTTTATTGAAGAAAAAGATGAAAGACGAAGTCAAGAAGTCAAGAGTGCAAAAAGAACAGAAGTCCAAGACCAATTCTGAAGATTTATCGAAGAAAAAGTCAAAAGACGGAAGTTTATCAAAAGCCGAGGAACTCAAGTCTATTTTATTGAAGAATTAAAAGACGAGTGCAAAAGAAATCCCGAGCCACAAGTCATTAGAGTCCAAGTTTAAAGAAGATTAGAAGGAAAAAGGACTAATGGTGCAATTAATGAAGATTAAAGGCTTAAGGACCTAATGACGCAATTAAGAAGAAATGAAGAAGGGGAGGAAGCTTCCTAATCCTCCCCTATATATAGATTAGATCTTAATTACTTTCATTTTGTTGGCTAATAGTGACAATTAGTTCTTCCACTTTTAATTACCTTGTCAATTAAATACTTGTCAAATTTAAATTCTTGTCTTGCACCTTAATTACCATTTAATTTCAAGTAAGTTTTCCTTTTTAATTCTTGTTAATCTTTATCTTTATCTTGTTAATCTCATTCTACCTTTCTTAATCTTTGATTCTTATTGTTTATGTTCATGTTCATGTTCTTATTCTTCTTATTTTGATTAAGTGATTTTGATTATTTTGATTAAGTTTTGTGAGTTTGATTGTTTTGGATTGATTATTTATCATTAGTATATGTTTATTTGTTTATTTGATTTAATCTTGTGGTTGATTTAGCTTTGTTTTGATCTAATTCGTGCTATATTTCTTTCCTTGTTCTTCGGTATTATTGTTACTGTGTTTCCCAGGAACGAACCCAGCAGAATTCTGAATAGAGGTTGTAGAAAGCTTCTTATTCGGAATATTCAGTATTCCGAACGGAGCATTTCTTAGGTGGTCTATTCGGAATATTCGATATTCCGAATAGAGGTCTTAAAAAGCAGCTTATTCGGAATATTAAGGTATTCCGCATAGGACAATATTCCACACAGGGGTATTGTTCCGCATAAGGCACTTTATTTCGAATAGTATTCCGAATAATCACACTATTCCGCATAGAGTATATATTCCGAATAGGGGATAGATTCCGCATAGGGGTTTTTTCCGAATAGGACTTTATTCAGCATAGAGTTATTATTCCGGGTAGGCTAGTTATTCCGAGTAGGGAATTTTATTCCGCATAGCATTTATTTTGTTTTATTCCGAGTTGCCATTATTCCGAATAGGCTTGGTTGTTCCGAATAGAGGGTATTATTCCGGATAGGGGTAATTTTCAGTTTCTTTCCTTTTAGTCTTTAATTTTCTTAATTTCGAGCTTTAATTTTCCCGCCTTTTTACTTAGTCGCACTTTAAGTTTATTTGCCTTAAATTTATTTTAGCCTTGCCTTAAGTTTTAATTTTAGTTGCTTTTTACGTTTGCATTAGTTAGTTTTAAGTTTGCGTTATTTTCATTTAGTGCCCTTTAATTTTAGTCACGCTTTAAAATACTTGCACCATTTACTTTAAATTAGTTTTAGATTTACTTTAAAGTCCTTTACATTAATTGTCTTGCACATTTTATTTATAAACAACCAAAAATATTTGTTTTACCAAAATCAACTGAGTCGTACTTTAAGCCGGAAATCAATTCGTTAAGACTGGAACAACGAACTTTTCAACTAGCAAAACATTTCATTACCTACATCCGACACAGAGTCCAAAGATGACCAGCCAGATGGAGTCATCGTACTTTCGGATTCTCCTACCCCATCACCACCTACTGTATCTCCTACTTCACCACTACTAGTCGTACCTGCATCTCCTCCTAGGGAGGTGGATCAGGTTGTACCTTCCTTAACACCCTTGCCATCACCTTCTGCACTTCACTCTTATCCCACCAGTGCCTTGCCACCTCGCAAGAGGAGGCGTGACTCTATTCCCGACTCGACCTTGGAGATAGGAGAGGGATCGAGAGCTGGACATGCTAGTCTTGTCGCTTTACAGGCACAGGTCGACGCAATTGTAGCCTGACAGCCACAGGATACTGCACTTATCCATGCCCTACTACAGACGGACCAGCAGGGTCGCGCCATACTTCAAGAGAGATTTAACTCTCTCTACTAGACTGTGGCTGGCGAGTCACATACCACTCAGAGTTCTTTGGGTATGACCCAGGGAACCATACAGTGGCTGCTGGATGAGGTTTCTTACCTTCGTTATTGCCTAGCTTTACTGGAGGTCACTCGTACGAGATCCATGCTGCCATACTCACACAGGAGGAGACTTTCAGGACCTTCATAGACCTGGCAGATCTTCGTCACCAGGGAGTCACTGTAGAGACGGATCTTCTTCGAAGGGCCGATACTGCACGCCAGCTTCAGTTGCTTGAGACTATGAGATTCTCCCGAGAGACCAAGAGAGCTATGATTCGCATGTAGGATGATCGTACACCCACACCACCAGTTGGACCATCCACACCTGCAGGCAGCCATACTAGTGTAGGCTAGATTTCTTTGTACATCATGACAAACATTGAGTTGCATCTCAGCTCACATGATTTAGGTCTTTAGTACTTGTATTTCATTTCAGTTGTATTTCTATCTTAGCACCTAACCTTAGTAGGTAGGTTATTTTTTGTTGAACTACAAACACATGTACCACTATTTCAGACAAGATTGTTGTATCTCTGTCTTAGATTGGTTGTACTTGTATTATATTGTTGTTCACCAGAAATAACATTTTATCATCCACTTGTTTGTTTGTATTTATATTATTATGAACTCTTGACAGGTTATCCAATTTGTTGTGAATTCTATGCATACACATTTTCCATGCAGTTTAATATAACCATCTTATTAATCAACTAATAAATCTTAATTTTTCTTATGAATATAGAAAAATGACACCAATGTGCGCACGACCAAACCCCGAAGAAACACCCACGACAACTATGTCTGATGCACAACTCAGAGTGCTCATTAAGCAAGGCATTACTGACGCCTTAGCTGCCAGGGAAAACCGCCCCAGTGGAACCCACGGAGACAGTGAGAACTCTAATAATAGAAACCGAGAAGCTAGAGGATGTACTTACCCTGATTTCCTAAAATGCAAGCCCAGCTACTACAAGGGCAAGGAAGGGGTAGTTGAGCTCATGAAATGGTTTGAGAGGACTGAGACAGTGTTCCGTTAGTGACTGCACAGAGGAAAACAAGGTGAAATTCGCCACCTGTACACTTTTGGAACATGCTCTCACATGGTGGAACTCACTAGTTGCTACCCTTGGACATGATGGAGCCTACGGGATGAGTTGGGCTGCATTAAAGGAAAAGCTTACCGTGAAATATTGTCCTCGCGATGAAATCAAGAAACTAGAGATTGACTTGTGGAATCTCAAATGCATAAATTTTGACATCACAAACTACAATCAGAAATTCCAAGAACTGACTTTGATGTGTACCCAAATGTTCCCTAAAGTGCAAGATAAGATAGAGAAGTACACTAGTGGACTTCCAGATTCTGTTCATGACAGTGTACTCGCATCCCGACCCACTACAATCAAGAGTGCCATTTAGTTTGCCCCAGAACTAGTGGACAAGCGTGGATGTGATCACTTACTTAGGCAGTCAGATCACAAGAGGAAGGCAGATGAGAACTACTGTAATCATCACCAGACCCAACAACCCAAGAGGCGAAGTTTAGGACAGGTTTGTAGTGTTGTTTCCTCATGGCCACCTCCATATGTGGGTAACAAACCAAAATGCTCCAAGTGCAATTTCCATCACTACCCTACTGTTGAATGCCGAAGGCCGAACAGAGCAACACACATGCTCCGACCAACAGGAACAACCCTAGTGCCAACTACAGGCCCAACAATGGCAACAGGTAAAACTTCCATGGAAGTGGACAACAGGGAAACCGCCAGCTCACTGGCAATGGAAACATGACTCGTAGGGAGATTCGTTGCTATGGTTGTGGAGAGATCGGGCACATCAAACCTAAGTACCCAAAGCGAGCAGTTAAGAACGAGAACCAAGGAGGAGCACCCGCCAGAGTTTATGTTATAGGAGAGACCATAACCAACCCCGACTACAATGTAGTTACTGCTATGTTTCTTCTGAACAATCGTTATGCAACTATTTTATTTGATACGAGAGCCGATAGGAGTTCCGTATCCACAGAGTTTAGTAGCTTACTAGACATCATGCCTACACCGCTAGACGACTGTTATAGAGTCGAGTTAGCAGACGGTAAAATCATCGAGGATAATGCTATTCTGAGAGGTTGTACCTTAAACCTTCAGAATCACCCATTCGATATTTATTTGATACCCGTAAGCCTGAGTAGTTTCGACGTCATTATTGGTATGGACTGGTTGGCAAGATATAATGCAACCATTGTGTGTGACGAAAAGTTAGTCCGTATACCATGGAGTAATGAAGAACTAATTATCCGAGGAGACGGAAATTCAGATAGAGCTGACACTAGACTGAGTGTTATCTCATGTACCAAAGTCTAGAAATATCTACTAAAAGGATGCCCTATGTTTTTAGCACATATTTCAAAGACCGACAAAGAAGAGGAACCAGAGAAAAAACAGATCAAGGACGTGCCGATTGTCCGTGATTATCCCGAAGTTTTCCCAGACGACTTACCTGGTTTACCTCCGACTCGTCAAGTGGAATTTCAAATCGACTTAATACCAGGAGCTGCACCTGTAGCTAAAGCACCCTACCGATTAGCACCAACCGAGATGAAAGAACTCACTGAACCTTGGTTTAAAAATGGGTTTTGCGATCCATTGCGCTAAAGGTCCCAAAAACCATTGCGTGATGCATGATGCGATTGCGAACGTAATTTGGTCGCGATAGGTTTAATATAAAAAGGTACAAAAACTATTTACACATAGTATAGTTTACCAAGTAGCAAGTAAATAAAACAAAGTTACAAAATAAGTTTCTAGCATACTGATAATCCCTTCATAAAACATATAAGTCGAAAGTAAAGCTTGAAAAAAACGCCTAGCAAAATGCAAGACACTATATTCTCGTTATTGTGTTTGTTTTAGATGTTTTTTTAACAAGTCTTATCTTTAAAAAGCTATTAAAATATGTAGGTCTCTTTTATATGGTTAAAATTTGACAAAATTAACCTAAGTACTAGATTGCGACAATTGCTACTGATGCTAGCATTACACAAATGCGGCAAATTACTGTTTAATTCGAACGCAGTATGGGATGGCAATGCATTAGGCACCTTGATGCGAAATTTTAAACGCAACGCATTAATGCGTGCAATTTGTGCAATGATGCACGCATTTTTAATCCAAGCACTGAACAACTTCAAGAACTGTCAGACAAAGGTTTTATCAGACCCAGTTCCTCACCTTGGGGAGCTCCAGTGCTTTTTGTAAAAAAGAAAGATGGTTCTTTCCGAATGTGCATCGATTACAGAGAACTGAATAAGTTTAACTGTGAAAAATCGCTACCCACTACCAAGAATCGACGACCTATTTGATCAACTACAAGGATCAAGTGTGTACTCCAAGATCGACTTACGATCCGGATACCATCAGTTGAATAAGCCATATAAGCTTAAAATGAGTTGTGACATATAAGCTCACGTTTAACTAGCATGCTTAGTAAAAACTAGATAAGCCTTAAGGTAAGCCCGTTAGGCCCTTTAAGCCCAAACCGAGACCCTATTGGGCCAACCAAGCCCAAAACCATTTTTGGAGACTTTTCGTGCCTTTGTTGTAATTTGGTGAAAGTTATAATAAAAAATGTAACTTAATAAAACATGTATATATATTTTCGTGATTTTAAAGAAGTTGAGGACCAAATGTGTCGTTTCTAAAAGTATAGGGTGCGTTTGTGTTTAAACCGAGAACCAACCAAGCCATAAGGACTATTTTTGCCACTTTGGAAACCTATATAAAACCCTAGGTTACTTTTTGTGCTTCAATTAAATATTTTCGAGACATAAGGAACTAGTTGTGCCATTTTGGAAACTTAAAACAAACCCAAACCCTTTATTATTATTTCCGAGACTTAGGGGGTATTTCGTCATTTCCCTAAAGTTTTATAAGCCCTAGGGGCGTTTTTGAAAATAAATATAACGGACAAGGACTAACGACGCGATATACTTAACGAACGAAACTTTAAAGGTTATTTTTGTAACTTATTATACTGACCCACGTGTAAATTTATTTTAATTGAAAATATTAATAAATTATTTTTATTTTATAAATTAAATTAAGTCATTTTGATAATTAAATAAATTACTATGATTATTCACGAAACCTTATAAACCGACGAATCACATTAAATATATTTAGAGCCTTAAGAAAATTAATAGAATATTAATTTCTCACAATTATTTAAATTAGATAAAAATCTATTTATTTAATTTATAACCCTTTATCTGATAATCTAAATATATTTTTAGAGACTAAAAATATATTATATATTTGGCAGCACATTATATGCTGAAACACTTAAAAACATCGTAACAACTTATTAATTCATGATCATGCATTTTCATCAGTACATTTATCATGCATTATTTTGCATCTACTGAGTCATTTAAATTACTTAGGTAATTTCATCACTTCGTGATCATACTGTGTCAGTTTATTCAGTGACATCATCCTTACATCATTACCACTAAGGTGAGTTCATGGCCCCATCTTTACTATTTTATAACTGGGGTAGAAAACATACAAAAACTATATATATGCAAACATGCACAAACAACAAACAAAAATTTATTGCCTATTGTTTGCCCCATTCCCGTGGACTGTAATAGTTAATAGTGTAGCATGAAATGTATGAATAGATCTTTTCAGGTATTGACAACACCCGGCCTGATGTGATCAGCTTTTACGTAAATGCTTAGGCCAAGCAACAAGTTTATTTCATTGTCGGACTGAGGGAAACAACATCAGGATAGACCCAATGGGCGTACTGAGCATCATGTCTAGCTTCTATTACAGGCAGTAGAAACTACTATAGTATTGGATTGTGATGTCCTACTATGACCGTGGTGTTTGGCATATCAATAATTTTACTTATTTAATTAAACTCGTGAATTTACCAACCTCGTGTTGACCCCCACATTTTACTTTATATGTTTTCTCAAGAAAATAAGCAGGTTCATGCATTGGATTCCAACATTATAGGAAGCATCATCTTTACCATCGGGCTGGGATATTTACTTCAGTTTTATAATAAATGTGGTTTTCAGACAAGATACTAAATGTGTACAATTAATTCATGTAATATGTTTTAAATGACTATTATGATCATTGCTCTATATACTGTGTGCTATCGATCCACCCAAGTAACACCCCAAGTACTATTCCGCTGCATTTGACCATCATGGGGGTGTTACAGTTACCAAGTAGATTGCAACCTGGAGGTAGATCAACCAACACCCAAGTGTTTTTGCCATGATGGAATCCATCTCATCGTTTATTTCTTCTTTCCATAAAGCAATATCTTGGGACTTCATTGCTTCATCAAATGTCTTAGGATCATCCTCAACATTAAAGCAAAAGGAGTATTGGTCTGAGACCTCATCCCTTGTACATTTAATTAAATATTACTGAAACTCGGGCCTAAAATTCTTTGGAGTCCTATGCCTTGTGCTTCTTCTAAGATCAGGCTCAGGTTGCTGAACCACAACCTTCTTAGTGATCCTTTTAGGTTCCACTGAAACACCAATGTCCTCAGCTCTAGTAGGAATCCTCAGACTTGGTCTAGTGACTGATGAGAATCTAGTCTCATTAAAGTTAGCATCCCTTGATTCAATGATTGAGTTTATTGAGACTGAATCATTAGGTTCAATAACATAGAACCTATAAGCCTTGGAATTCTTAGCATATCCAATAAAGATGCATTCACTGCCTCTTTCACCCAAGGTTTTCACCTTTGGATCAGGGAGTCTTACAACAGCCCTACAACCCTAAACTTTGAGATAGTTCAAGTTTGGTTTCCTTTTAGTCCAGAGTTCATAAGGAGTAATCTTGTTCCTTTTATTTGGAACCTTATTTAATAAATAGTAAGTTGTTAACATAGCTTCACCTCAAAACCCTTGAACCAGTCCAGAGTAGGACAACATGGAGTTAACCATTTCCTTAAGTACTCTATTCTTTCTTTTAGATATATCATTTTGCTGAGGGGTATAGGGGCAGTCGTTTCATGGATTATTCCAATAGACTGAAAGTACAATGTATCCATATACTCACCTCTCTGTCAGTCCTAAATCTTTTGATTTGGACTCCTTGTTGTAATTCAACTTTAGTCTTAAATACTTTAAATTTATCTAATGCTTCATCCTTAGTATGTAATAAATAAACATAACAAAACCTTGAAGCATCATCAATAAACGTTACCAAGTATTTCTTATTCCCTAATGAGGGAGTAGCATGCAAATCACATAGATCACTATGGATAAGCTCCATGACTTTAGTCTCACGTTTTACATCCTGAAATGGTTTCTTAGTAATTTTGTTCAGCATGCAAGTCTGACACTTTTTAGTGTCTATGTCAAATACTAGGATTAACCCATCCTTAGACATATCTTGCATCCTTTTAAAGTGGACATGACCCAGCCTAGCATGCCATAGTGAAGAATCCTTCAGTTTACTGGTGGACACTGAGGCTGAACAAATATTTGCACTACCAACACTAACTGAGTTAATGCTGGTTTGTTTCATAAATAATATTAAGCCTGAACATTTGATAGCTCAAATAACCAAAACCAATAAACACACCATGTTTGGATAAAACAAATTTATTAGATTCAATCACTTATTTATAACCACAATTATTCAAAGCACTACTAGAAACCAAATTCTTCCTAATATTACGAACATACAAAACATTAAACAAGGAAACGATCTTTCTGGAACTAAATCTAAGATCTACACAACCACGTCCATGCACTAGGGCTGTTGATTCATTTCCCATGTGAATAATAGATCCATCATTCAGTGACTCATAAGTCTTGAACCATCATCTATATCTTTACACACATGAACAGTTGCTCCAGAATCAACCCACCACGCAACATCATCATCCTGCACAAAATAAGCTTCAGATACATATGTAACATAATAAATCTGGAAAGATTCATTAAACATATTATGACCTTTTGTGCATGATCCACTAGCTTTGTTGCTAGTACCAACACCTTTGCAATCCTTTTTCAAGTGTCCAGGTTTCCCACACTTTCAACAAGTCACTGATGATGACTTTTTGTTAGGATTTGCTTTGGCGTTGTCCTGATGCTTACATTTGCCCTTGTTGTCATTATGCATGGAGGAGTTGTTATGCTCCACCATATTGACAACTGATGAACCATCAACATTCTTTCTCTTTGTCTTGTCACTATCAAGCACCCTGAGGGATTCCTCAATGCACAAATGACTACCCAACTCAACAAGAGTTAACTCCTCCTTTTTATGTTTCAAGGTGTTCTTGAAATCTTTCCAAGAAGGAGGCAGTTTGTGAATGACACAAAAGACCTAAATGGTCTCATCCATTTTCATTTTGTGTTGTGTAAATCTACCAAGTATTCCAATAAGTTCATTGTATTGTTCCATGACTGATCTTGAATCAGTCATTTTGTAATTTGTGAAATCACTCACAAGGAACTTCTTACTTGATGCATCCTCACACATATATTTGGCTTCCAAGGAATCTCATAGTTCTTTACCAGATTCAACATTTTGGTAAATATCGAATAAACAATCAGACATACCATTGAGAATAATACCACGGCACACATAGTCGTCATTCTCCCATTTGCTCCTTTTCCTTATTTCCTCCAGAGAAGCATCATCGCCACCATCTGGAATGGGAGTGGTTAACACGTACACCACGGTCTTGGTAGAAAGAAGAAAGTGCATCTTTTTTTTGTCATCTCCTGAAATCCACCCCTTTAAACTTATCCAGCTTGGAGAAGTTAGCCACCATATGCTTCATTGCAGCCGTCATTGATTATCACTAATAGTTTACTTTAATTGTTGGAGTTTATTCGTCCCAACCAGGGTAAGATAATCAAAACCTAGCTACGTACCAAAACTATGATTATCGGATATCACTTAGAATCATGTAATCACTTTCCAAAGTAAACTATTCGACCCGAATGCCTGGGTATCACGAATATCTACTTGGGATAAGACCAAATGCAGTTAGTGATTTAGGCACAAATCTCTAACCCTTTCGTTATTATGTGTTTATTGTTGGGAATAAATATAAGTGTATTAGTTACCCCTGCTAGTTTGTGATGTAGTGGTTTTACTACTCTTTAGGAAAAGAGAGCAAATAGGGTAAGCACGATGATTTAGGAAAACCGTGTGTAAATGACCCTAAAATGAGTTCGTTCTCAAGGAGGCTTAGTGTGTGTGTAATGAATTGATTATCTTTGTGATTATATTTGTGAGAAAGAAAAATAGAAACGAGATTAGAAGAGAATGACGGTTACAAAGACGGATTAAACTAAGACGAAAAAGGTGTACACGTAAAACCGTAAAAAGCACTAAAATTAAAATTTTACCCTAAAAACTACCAAAAATCACTAAAAATCCACAAAAATATTCTAAGAGTTTACAAAAAATCCAAAATTGCCAAAACCTTTTAATTAATTAATTAATGACTTTTTAATGCTAATTAAAGCCCTAAAAATCAAAATTAACTATTAAAAAGTCCAAACCAAGATCTTAAAGTTTGTAAACCTCAAAAATACCCTAATTAAGCTAAAAAGTATTTTTCAAAATTTTAAAACCACTCAAAACTATTTTTAAACAATTAAAAACTACTAAAATCAATTAAAACTCAAAATAATTCTAGAAAATAATTAAAAGACTCTAGAAATATTTGGAAAGTTGAAAAATTCCTAATTAAGTGTCTACAATCTAGGAAAAATATAAAAACTTAGAAAATCAGACCTTTAATTTTTAACAATAAAATAATATTAAAATATTATTAAAAATCCAAAAATCATAAAAAATTCTAAAAACTTGCAAAATAGCTTAATTTATCCTAAATAACTCAGAAATGAAAGTGAAATTACCTAAATACCCTTAATGGGCCTAGAAAATAGGCTATACCCAAAATAGATCACTATTGGGCCAAATTTGGGCCCAATATAAAAAAGTGTCCAAAATAAGCCCAAAAAGCACTACTTGACTCAAATTTGATTTTAAACAACTTTTTCCAAAGGCCCAAAAGCTGAAAGTGTGAAATAAGCCTTATACCAAACAGCTTATTCTTAATGGGCTTTTTGGCCCATTAAGCTATAAGCCAATGCCATAAGCTGAAATTAGACACACAAGCTTCTTTTGTCCTAAATAAGACTTCTGTAAAAAGAGATTTGAAATAAGCCCAAGGAATAAGCTTGAAAATGCAATAAGCAATCTACAGAAAACGACAAAATAGTCGTTTTTGAGTTCTAGGCCACCCCAAGTGCTGATTCAAGTTTCTATAGCTTCCAAATGACTTAATTAAGCAATATCAACAAAGAGTTTTCAAATAAGTTGACTCAATAAGCTGGAAAAAGCAAATAATCACTTATGTAAAAGTCAAATAAGTTGGTTTTCTAGTAAAAAGTCAAAGTCAAAGTCCAATAAGCTCCAGTCTAATCAAATGGGTCAAATAATGAAGATCTATCACAAAAAAATATGTTGTTGCAATTCTGTATAAGCTAAAATAGCTTATTGATAAGCTGAGTTCAATTTTACACTAGCAGGGGCTAGTTTTGGGTGTTGAGCAGTGGAAACTTTTTCCACTGCTTGACTTGTTTGACTTTTTGTCTTTAGTGAACTTTTTTGAGATTCAGATTACACAAAGGCACCCAAATGACCTTTGGATAAAAAGGAGTCAATAACAATCAAAATATCACAACCACAAACACCCAATTGATACAGTTTAATCAATAAAGTACCAGATCTAGCACAGACATGAACAATAAGCAGTTAAGCACTTTTAGCAATAATCAGCCAACCAGATTCAACCAAATGCATACACAAGCTATTATAAACTCTAATGAACAAGTTTAAACAGTTTTCATGCAATGACTTAAAGCCTAAATCAAGATTCAAGCTTATGAAAGTTACTGATGAACACTAAACACTAGCAGATTTCACTTTGCTGATGTATTTGACACACAAGCCAGATTCAACACCTCAAATCTCACAAACAGGTTACAATAATGATGTTTTAACAGCTTTTAACCTTAAGCATGCATAAACTCTAGGTTTTCCCATAATCTTAGGTCAAAATCAGTCAACTCAACAAGATATAGCAGATTGTTTGATTTAAAGGTTTAGGTCCAAAAACTTGCAGCAAAACACTCTCAAACAAGTGTATAACAGATACCAAGCACAAACAACACCTTCTAACAACACAATACCAAGATTCAAGCTTAAACAGGTAGACCCAAACACCCTTTTAACTTTTCAAAACCAAGTTTTTCAAATCAAAAGTAAGATTCAGTTTACCCAATGATCAATCTAGCATATAAACAACATCATCATGCAAGACTAAGCAGATTTAAGCCAAGAAATCAACAAGAACAACAGTATAGCACAAATCCACAAAAATTCCAATATTTGTCAGATTTTCAAGGATTTTAGACAAACCTCATGGATGTACATCCACACCCACGAATTTATGAGCTTATGTGCTAGCTAGAACAAGCACAAGCTTCCAATAACAAATCCTTCTAAGATTCAACAAGGTAAGTAGCAAGATTATCAAAACAGAAACTTGAAAAGCCTTAATTAATGCAACCTTGTTACCCCACACTTGATTATCCCCAAGTTATAAGCCTTACCACACCTTAATTATCATAATTAGGATGCTATGATCAGCCCTATAACCCAAGAATTCCAAGGTTGAAACAAGAACTTAGCAAAATATCAAGCTTGAAGGAAAAATGCAAACTTTTGCACTCTCCTTAAAAACAGGTTTTTAGATTCAAAATCAGTGAACAAATAACATAAACAAGCATAAAATGAGATGGCACTTGGTCTTTCTTCAACACACTTAACACAATTTCATTAATCTGAAAATAGGATTTACAAGTGTTTGAACAAGGAAAAACCAAAAGCAAACGTAAATGTTAAGACCTAATGCCTTTATATAGGCTACAATGAGACTAAGGAAGCTGAAAAATAACATAAACCCTAGCTATGAAGTCCCCAATTTTCCCTTTGAAAATTTGAATATCTTGAAGATCATGTGACTTTTCTTGGCTGTTTGCATGAGTTGGCAGATGAAAAGTTGATCAAAGGGCTCACAAAGAAGCTTAAAATGAAAGCTGAATGAGGATGGTTGGATGGCTGTCATCTATTTGGCGTTTTGTTCCTCTTTGGTGCAGGGGAATCTTGTGTGGGACAAGGGAGTGAGGTGGCAGCTGTTTTTAGGGTTGGGTTGTGTTAACATGGTCATCAATCACTAATCTGCACATTATTGAAGT
This sequence comes from Glebionis coronaria, assembly GCA_025667525.1. Taxonomy (NCBI): domain Eukaryota; kingdom Viridiplantae; phylum Streptophyta; class Magnoliopsida; order Asterales; family Asteraceae; genus Glebionis; species Glebionis coronaria. The sequence continues at coordinate 586,136,176 of CM046878.1, read as the reverse complement.
TTAATTATAAGTAATTAAGAAAACCCCAATTGTGTTCTTGGTAAATAGTTGAATGTTTGATCCGGATTAGTGTGGGATTTATTTAAATGTTGTGTTAAGGCGCCAAGATTAATTAATTAATTAATCTGGTGAGTGGAGGATGATGTGGAAGAAGGGTGAATGGTGATTGGTGGAAGTGGTGAGTAGGGTGAGGTGGCAGCCTTGGGTTGGTTAAGGTAAGTTTGGATGTCTGCCAATTTAAGCCCTCCTTCTCTTCTTCTCTTGTCTTTTCAGTTTAAATAGCTATCAATGCCAAAACTCTTCTTATCAACTTTTGCCTTTTTACACTTTTGCCCCAAAAACTTTTGTAAAATGATTTCAGGGGTAATTCTTGCCAATCTTGGATTCTTGAAGGACTGGTTTGGTATTTTCTTCAAGGATTATGGTCTAAACTTGTATGATTGACATCTTGGAGGACTGAAATTGTCAAATCATGTTTGATGAGGGACCATTTTTGCCAATTGTTGAAAGTCAAGGGTCCTTTTTGTAATTTGGGATTTTTAAAGGACCAAACTTGTAATTTCTTGTACTTTGAAGGACTTTATGATGGATTTGACTTTGTGGAGGATAATGGTTGACAATTTAGCTTTGTTGAGGGGCTAAACTTGCCAATTCTTCAAAGTGGAGGGCCTTTTTTGTAATTTTGACAAACTTTAGGGACCAAACTTGTAATTATGAGGATACAAGGGTATAAAGTGTCAATTATTCCATATTGGAGGACCCGTCTTCATAATTCTTCAAGTCTTCAAGGGTTTTTTCTTGGGAAAGTCTTCATTAGGGCTTGGTTCATTGTACGGCTTCGTTTCCCGTGTTCGTTTTTTGCATGATTCTTGTGATCTTTTGTCATTTTCTCAATATCCGTACCTAAAATACACAAGCAACAAACACAAGCATATTTATGGGTATTTTGATGATATTTAATGCATTTTAAGCCCTATTTGGACGATGAGACTACGTATAAAAGCAGTCTCATCACTCCCCCATACTAAACCATTGTCGTGCCCTCACGCAATGCTAGAATAAAGTATCGTAGCATCTCCAAAATTCATTTTTATTCACTTTATTGAACGATAAACTAGCTACACTATTACTATTGCTACTACTACTTGCGTTTTAGACATAATGTATGATCTTCATCGCAAAATGGGACGTTTAGGTTCATTGAATAAGAACACGTGAATGCTTCGTTAGAAATAACTTCATCGTCCTCGATTTTCACCCCAATTCCATGCCAAGCGTGCAACGAGATCGTTGTCATTATAAGTTAGTAATGTTAACACTACTCATATGCCCTAATCATGTACTTATCCTCCCATTATTCCTAATTTGTATCTCTTATATTTTATATTGTCTTTGAATGTTTCACGAGGATACATTGTTTGACTTATGCGATAATAGAGATTTAGGTCTAAAAATAGAGTCCTAACGGTGTAACCAAGACCATCAAATCAATAACCCCTCCCAATAGACAACGATGTTAAAAAATTAGGTCAACAAGAAGAATCGATAAACACGGTTTTATAACGGTTTTGAACATGAGACTTATTACCAAGACTTTTATACGCCCCCTAACGGAAGGGCTTTATTATCTTTGGTTTACCTCCATCTTTTATTCAACTTCGCCATGAAGCTTTTATTATGACTTCGGTCTTGCCTTGCCTTTTATTATCCACCTCATCGGTAGTTTTATTAGCCAAAGACGTATATCCTCACGCTAAGGCGAATTTTGGATCTTTAAAGCTTCGAAGATTAAGGCTTGATTCACTTTCAATTTTGCATAGATTTTTCGGCCTTGTTGGGGCTTTAATTGTTTGCTTGATTTAGGTAAGCACTTGAAATCTTATTATTGGGTGAAGCTTTCGATTATTCGGGTGCCAATACTTCAAAACCGTGACGCTGGCGATACCTTAATGTCTTCCCAATTTAATTACACGGAAGCTACTAGAAAAGACTAGAAACCCAACAATCCCAACTAAACCGCTAAGTCAATATTTATTAAGCAAAAAATATTTACATGCGAAGGGAGAATAAGCAAACAACGAGAACACATGAGTTTTTGAAAGAATACGAGTACTCTGCGTTTAGCATAGTAACTTATAATTAACCCTATCATTTCTCGTCCTCATTTAAGAGACTTAGCCTAATGTGAAGTTAAGGAACCAAATCTAAGTGCTCAACACGCACGGTCGAGTAAAAAATTACTCTTATTCTTGCCATCGGAAAACCTACATTCGTGTCTTCAAACACTTATAAAACATGAGAAAAAATTTAAAATTTTGCCATTTTTAGCCTTATTTTGCAACAAAACGATAAACAAAAAGATAAACTTTGGAAAGCGTGAAGGTTTGACAAGGCAAGTATCTATTCACCCCCCATACTAAAGTTAAACATTGTCTCAATGTTTCGAGTCTAGGGGTGCTAACACCTCCATACTAGAGACGTAGTGGAATGCCTAATCTAGCATGGAAAGGGTGTAACCGTTAAATTTAAAGCCGTTTATGAAGTGTGCTATAAACCTAAGGTTAGAACATAAAAGGATATATCATGGATATTGAGAAAGTCTTCAAAGCAAACGATCGAGTGCTCCCATAGAACGAACACGAGAGGCTCCAATCATGAAGATCATGATCATCTAAAGTCCACAATTCACAAACAACCACGGAACAAAGGTTGGAAGGGCACAAATCCCCACACGTTAACTACATTAGAAAGCGATAGTATGTACATAGGATAAGCATGGGACTCCCCCACGAGGCACCTCGTTTTTGATTACCGAGTCATGAGCTCAACTCGATCCCCTCAATACTAATTATCATTGGGAAGGTGACTTGGTCGAGGTAGTTCAAGGATGGAACTTCCCCGCCAAAGTAGTGCTTCAACCTATGTCCATTCACCTTGAAGTTAGGACCATCATATTGAGCTAGCTCGATGGTCCCATATGGAAATACTTAAGTCACGTTGAATGGACCGGACCAACGGGATTTTAACTTACCGGAAAAGATTTTCAAGCGAGAATTAAAAAGCAAAACTTGATCCCCAATGTTAAAAACCCGGTTTTTAATTTTAGAATCATGCAAATTTTTAGTTTTTTCTTTATAAATCAATGAATTTTCATAAGCAATGTCCCTCAATTCATCTAATTCATTTAATTGCATTTTCTGGTGTTTTCCCGCGGTCTCCATATCATCATTACAATGCTTTAGGGCCCAATAATCCTTGTGTTCCAATTCGATAGGCAAGTGGCAATTCTTCCCATACACAAGCTTATAGGGAGTGCACACAATGGGTGTCTTATGAGCGGTCCTAAAGGCCCATAAAGCATCGTCTAACTTATCCGACCAAGATTGTCGGTTTTCCCCAACGGATCTCTCCAAGATCCTCTTCAACGCTCGGTTTGAAACCTCGACTTGCCCACTCGTTTGTGGGTGATAAGCCGTAGAAAGCCGATGTGCAACCCCATATTTCCTTAGAACCCTTTCGAATTGGTCGTTACAAAAATGGGTTCCACGATCGCTTATGATCGCACGAGGGGTTCCAAACCGAGAAACAAGCTTTTCAAGAACTTGACTACCACACGAGCATCATCGGTGGGCAAAGCCTTAGCTTCCACCCACTTAGATAGGTAGTCAACCGCAACGAGAATGTACTTATTACCACGAGATGATGGGAACGGCCCCATAATGTCAATACCCCAAACGTCAAAGATCTCACACACTTGGATGATATTTTGTGGCATCTCATCTTTTTGTGAGGCTTTTCCTTGTCGTTGGCATGAATCACATGACTTCACAAGATCTTGTGCATCTTGGTAAATAGTAGGCCAAAAGAAGCCGGCATCAAACACCTTCTTAGCCGTGAGATTAGCACCGTGGTGACCACCTGTGGGTCCCTCATGGCAAGCTCTAAGGATATTAGAAGCTTCGGTGCCAAATACACAACGTCGGATGATTTGATCCGCACAAGTTCGAAACAAGTAAGGGTCGTTCCAAAAGTAGAACTTGACGTTACGAAAGAATTTTCGTTTTTCTTGAGTCGTCATACCCTTAATGATGAAGTTGCCCGCATGGTAATTTGCAAAGTCCGCAAACCATGGGGTGGAAGAATCAAGCTTAGAATTCACTACACCAAGTGTCACGAGTGGAAATGTTTCGGTGATTTCCTTGGGCTCGTAAACACTTTGGTGAGGATCTTCCAAACGAGAAAGATGATCGGCCGCTAGATTCTCGGCTCCTTTTTTGTCAACAATTTTGTGGTCAAATTCTTGAAGGAGGAGAATCCAACGAAGTAATCTCGGCTTTGCATCTTGTTTAGCCATGAGATACTTGATAGCCGAATGATCCGTATACACTATGCATTTAGCTAAGACGAGGTAAGGTCGGAATTTTTCAAATGCATACACCACGGCAAGGAACTCCTTCTCCGTTGTAGTGTATTTAAGTTGAGCCTCGGTCATCGTCTTGCTAGCATAGTGAATAGGCAAGAAGTGCTTTTCATGACGTTGCCCCAATACGGCCCCAATAGCGTAATCACTAGCATCACACATGATCTCAAAGGGGAGGTTCCAATTGGGAGCAACAAGAATGGGAGCTTCGGTAAGTTTCCTCTTAAGGATTTCAAAGGCTCGTACACAATCTTCGTCAAAGACAAAACGTGCCTCTTTTTCAAGAAGATGTGTAATGGGTCGAGGGATCTATGAAAAATCCTTGATGAATCGACGATAAAAGCCCGCGTGGCCTAGGAAACTCCTAACTCCCTTAACGATTTTGGGATGAGGTAATTTGGCGATGACGTCTACCTTAGCTTGATCTACCTCAATCCCCGCTTTCGAGACCTTGTGCCCTAAGACGATTCCACTCTTAACCATAAAATGACACTTTTCCCAATTGAGCACAAGGTTGGTTTCCTCACAACATTTTAACATTCTCTCAAGATTCGACAAACACGAAGTGAACGAATTACCAAACACGGAAAAGTCATCCATGAAGACTTCCATCGTCTTCTCGATCATGTCATGAAAAATAGCCATCATGCACCTTTGAAAGGTTCTCGGTGCATTGGAAAGTCCGAATGGCATTCTACGATAGGCAAACGTTCCATATGGACACGTAAACGTAGTTTTTTCTTGATCACGAGGATCGATGGGAATTTGGAAGTAACCGGAAAAACCATCTAAAAAGCAATAGAAATCGTTTCCCGCAAGACGCTCCAACATTTTGTCCATGAAGGGCAAGGGAAAATGGTCTTTTCGAGTGGCTTCATTCAACTTACGATAGTCAATGCACACTCTCCATCCGGTCACGAGTCTAGTGGGAATTAACTCTTTGGCATCGTTTGGCACAACGGTCTCCCTTCTTAGGGACACAATGAATAGGACTCACCCAAGGGCTATCGGAAATAGGGTAAATCATTCCCGCGTCAAGGAGTTTAAGGACTTCCTTTTTGATGACGTCGTGAATTTTGGGGTTCACCCTCCTTTGACATTGGATTGCGGGTTTGTAATCCTCCTCCATTAAGATTTTGTGGGTACAAAACTTGGGATCAATTCCCTTAATGTCGGATAACTTCCACGCAATTTCCCCCTTGTGATCCTTTTGAACATCGACAAGTGCGGTTTTTTCATCATTCGAAAGCTCCTTCGCAGTAATAACCGGCAACTTGTCTCCCTCCTCCAAATAGACATATTCGAGATGAGGAGGTAAATCTTTCAAATCGAGGATAGGTGGTTCCTCAAGTAAAGATTTGGGCTCGATACTCATAACCTCCTCAGGTGGAGGAAATGGGAAATCGTTAAGAAAATCCTTGATAATCGAGAAGTCCTCATAGTTGTCGAGGTCTTCGTTACAAGTACGTGGAATATCGAATTCTTCCAACGTAAAACCACCACCTTCAAATAGAGTGAAGGTTGGTGTCGAATTATCAAGAATTGGATCTAACATAGTGGGATTGCCACTAGTTTCTTCATCACCAAAACCTAGAACTTCTTGTGAAAATTCCTCGCAAACCACGTCAATCATATCAACGAGGTTTATGGTTGCAACAGAATAAACATGAGAAACTTGAGAGTTTTGAGTTACGTTTATAACAAGTTCCTCGTCGTTGAAACGTAAGGTGATCTTTCTAGCATGAACATCGATCAAAGCCATAGACGTATCTAAAAACGATCGACCTAAAATGAGAAGAACTTGAGGATCCTTGGGGATATCAACAACGATAAAGTCTACGGGATAGTAGAACTTTCCCACTTTCACAAAAACGTCTTCCGCCAATCCACATGCGCGAATTGTGGAATGGTCGGCCAACTCGATAGACATTAGTGAAAGAGTAAGATTAAGAAGATTGAGCGACTTTAAGATTGCAAGTGGCATCAAATTAATGCTAGCACCAAGATCGGCAAAGGCGAAGCATTCCTCCATATCTTGAATTGCACAAGGTATCAAAAATTTACCGGGATCACCGACTTTTTGAGGTATGCGATTAAGATAAACCGACGAACAACTAGACAATTGGTGCAATTTCTCCTTGTTGTTCAACATACTCTTAAAGTTAGCGGCAAATCGAGGCATCATGACCAAAGCATCAGCGAAACTCACATTAAAGTGCAAATCACGAAACATTTTCATAAAAAGCTCAAATTGATAATTGTCGCGCTCTTGACGTTTCTCCTTCCTAAGTCTCGATGGATAAGGCAAAGGTGGTGTGGGTTGAGGCATAGCCTTTGGAATCTAGGGTTCTAATGTTGGTAATGGGTCAACCGTAGGTGTGGCATGAGCGATACTTCGTGGGATTGGGACATGCTTCTTTTAGACCACCACCTCGGGTTCTTCCTCAATTGCTTCCTCCGTAGGAGAAATTGGTTGAGGAGTCGGTTCCTTAAGTGTCTTACCACTACGTGTGGTAATCACTTTCATCTCACCCTTAGGGTTGGATACGGTGTTGCTAGGAAGACCACTCGAAGTCGGTTTACACATTATTGCCTCAAACATAGATGAGATTTTATCTTCAAACACGGATTGCCTCTTCTCGGCTTTAATCATTTCTTGTTTAATCTCATGTTGCCCTTGTTCCATTTTTTGTTGGTTTTGTTGTAACCTTGTGACATTTCCTTCCATCTTGTTGGTGTGGATCTTAAGTTCATTAGCTAACTCATTTTTCAACTCTTTCTTCAAGTCGTTCTTAAACTCGGATCTTAGGCTAATGATTTCTCTTTGAATATTGTCAAACCTAGCATCATTCCCATTAGCGTATTCAACAAATTCATTTGGAAGATCTTTCAAAGTTTGCAAACCTTTGTTGTTGTTTTGAAAATCATTTTGATTTTTGTTTGAAACTTGATTATTAGCCCCTTGATTACCATAATTTCCTTTGTTAAAATTATTTTTGAAACCAACTTGCTTGTTGCGATAGTTGTTGTTAGCATTTTGATTTGAACCAAAACCCGGTGGAGTCAATTGATTAGAGCGGGAAACTTGACCATTTTGGTTGCAATTTCCCGTGGCCGCGTAGGCACTCGAAGTGTTACCACCGTTGGTAATGCACTCGGAGAAATCATGACCTCCACCAACAATACATGCACGAAACCTCAACCGCTTTAGCCGTAGCGGGAGCACTTGGTTCACCAACTTTAAACTCAATCAAAAGTCCTTTTAGCTTATCAAAAATCTTGTTTTCCAAGTTCGCCTCAATTTGGCAAGCATCGATGGTAGTAGACAAAGAAGGTGAAGCCGAAGACGAAGCCTTACGAACACTAGACGTGCTACGAGGACTATACACCTTAGATCTATTCTCAATTATCACCAAAGCTTCCTCAACCGTTTTACACAAAAAATTACCACCCGCGGCGGCATTCAAATAATACCTTTCATGATCATTAAGTCCATTGTAAAACGTGTCAATTTGATGCAAGTCGGAAAAACCGTGATGAGGACATTCATGTAACATCTCCTTAAACCTATTCCAAGCCGTTGAAAAACTTTCATTAAACTCTTGTGAAAACTTTGAAATCTCGTTTTTCAAGTGCGTAGTCTTAGAGGGTGGAAAAAATTGGTTCACAAACTTAGACACGAGATCCTTCCACGTCAATATAGAATTAGGTGGCTCTTTCTCTAACCAAATTTTAGCGGGCCCCGCTAAGGAATACGGAAAAAGCATCATTTTAATCGAGTCATTCGAGACATCCTTAAACTTGCAAGTGGCGGTAAGATGATTGAATTGGCGGATATGGTTTTGTGGATTGTCCTTCTCATCACCACGGAATTTGTTGTTTTGGATCATCGACAACAAACCCGTGTTCACCTCAAAATTATCCGCAGGGATAGCGGGAATCACAATAGCCTCTCCATAACCCTCGGTGGGTGCTTGAAGTAACTCCATCATAGTTCGATTCGCCATGGTTGGTGCTTCTCTTACAATGGGTTCGTCAATAGGAGACTCCTCACTAGAAAGATTGGGAGTGGGAGTTTTGTTCTTTCATTTACTTGCACGTCTTGCTTGATTACGAGTTAGCATAAACGTCACGTACAACGAGGGGACGAGCAAAGAAGATTCTTTTTGGTGTTTTGTATTTTTCAATTTTTTTGTGGTTTTTGATTGTATTAACCTTTTTGATTTTGGTGAATGTATTAAGTAGACACAAATCTACAAATCTCCTCCTTAATCAAATCTCTCGATTAAAGAAGCCTCAAGGAATGAAAACGATCACGTGAAGTGAACGCCTTCGACGACTTTAGAACGTTGGTGGAACACCAAAACGTTCAAGAGGGTTTAATCAATGGAAACCAAGAAAATATATATAATACTTAGTAATACTTTGGGCGGCAAAACCCTCGATTAGCTCTCAAAATCAAATACTCACAAGCAAGCGGGGAAACGAGGCAGCGTGAAGCACTTAAGAGCCTTTTTCCTTAGGATATATTTTATAATATCCGCCTTACACCCACCTTATAGTTTGTATTTTTCAAGATTGAGCTTCACGAAAGTATTTATCTATTTTTGCCTTTTTTCTTTGGTTTGAGATTCGAATACAATGATTGGGTAATGACCTCCCAAGTCAAGGTTGTGATTTCTCACCTATTTGGAGTACTTGTGAATTTATTATTCTACGCATACAATATAGTAATAGTATTCACACAAAAATCGAAAACCGATAATACGTATTAGTAGAGTGCTACTAAAACAAATGCTATTTTGGTTAGTATATAAAAACAACAATTCCAAATCAAAACACAACACGCCTCCCCGGCAGCGGCGCCAAAATTGATGTAGTGGTTTTACTACTCTTTAGGAAAAGAGAGCAAATAGGGTAAGCACGATGATTTAAGAAAACCGTGTGTAAATGACCCTAAAATGAGTTCGTTCTCAAGGAGGCTTAGTGTGTGTGTAATGAAATGATTATCTTTGTGATTATATTTGTGAGAAAGAAAAATAGAAACAAGATTAGAAGAGAATGACGGTTACAAAGACGGATTAAACTAAGACGAAAAAGGTGTACACGTAAAACCGTAAAAAGCACTAAAATTAAAATTTTACCCTAAAAATTACCAAAAATCACTAAAAATCCACAAAAATATTCTAAGAGTTTACAAAAAATCCAAACTTGCCAAAACCTTTTAATTAATTAATTAATGACTTTTTAATGCTAATTAAAGCCCTAAAAATCAAAATTAACTATTAAAAAGTCCAATTAAAAACTAAAAAGTATTTTTCAAAATTTTAAAACCACTCAAAACTATTTTTAAACAATTAAAAACTACTAAAATCAATTAAAACTTAAATTAATTCTAGAAAATAATTAAAAGACTCTAAAAATATTTAGAAAGCTGCAAAATTCCTAATTAAGTGTCTACAATCTAGGAAAAATATAAAAACTTAGAAAATCAGACTTTTAATTTTTAACAATAAAATAATATTAAAAATCCAAAAATCATAAAAAATTCTAAAAATGTGCAAACTAGCTTAATTTATCCTAAATAACTCAGAAATGAAAGTGAAATTACCTAAATACCCTTAATGGGCCTAGAAAATGGGCTATACCCAAAACAGATCACTATTGGGCCAAATTTGGGCCCAATATAAAAAAGTGTCCAAAATAAGCCCGAAAAGCACTACTTGACTCAAATTTGATTCTAAACAACTTTTTCCAAAGGCCCAAAAGCTGAAAGTGTGAAATAAGCTAGCTTATACCAAACAGCTTATTCTTAATGGGCTTTTTGGCCCATTAAGCTATAAGCCAATGCCATAAACTGAAATTAGACACACAAGCTTCTTTTGTCCTAAATAAGACTTCTGTAAAAATAAATTTGAAATAAGCCCAAGGAATAAGCCTGAAAATGCAATAAGCAATCTACAGAAAACGACAAAATAGTCGTTTTTGAGTTCTAGGCCACCCCAAGTGCTGATTCAAGTTTCTATAGCTTTCAAATGACTTAATTAAGCAAAATCAACAAAGAGTTTTCAAATAAGTTGACTCAATAAGCTGGAAAAAGCAAATAAGCACTTATGTAAAAGTCAAATAAGTTGGTTTTCTAGTAAAAAGTCAAAGTCAAAGTCCAATAAGCTCCAGTCTAATCAAATGGGTCAAATAATGAAGATCTATCACAAAAAATAAGTTGTTGCAAGTCTGGATAAGCTAAAATAGCTTATTGATAAGCTGAGTTCAATTTTACACTAGCAGGGGCTAGTTTTGGGTGTTGAGCAGTGGAAACTTTTTCCACTGCTTGACTTGTTTGGTTTTTGTCTTTAGTGAAATTTTTTGAGATTCATATTACACAAAGGCACCCAAATGATCTTTGGATCAAAAGGAGTCAATAACAATCAAAATATCACAACCACAAACACCCAATTGATACAGTTTAATCAATAAAGTACCAGATCTAGCACAGACATGAACAATAAGCAATTAAGCACTTATAAGCAGTTTTAGCAATAATCAGCCAACCAGATTCAACCAAATGCATACACAAGCTATTATAAACTCTAATGAACAAGTTTAAACAGTTTTCATGCAATGACTTAAAGCCTAAATCAAGATTCAAGCTTATGAAAGTTACTGATGAACACTAAACACTAGCATATTTCACTTTGCTGATGTATTTGACACACAAGCCAGATTAGACACCTCAAATCTCACAAACAGGTTACAATAATGATGTTTTAACAGCTTTTAACCCTAAGCATGCATAAACTCGAGGTTTTCCCAAAATCTTAGGTCAAAATCAGTCAAACTCAACAAGATATAGCAGATTGTTTGATTTAAAGGTTTAGGTCCAAAAACTTGCAGCAAAACACTCTCAAACAAGTGTATAACAGATACCAAGCACAAACAACACCTTCTAACAACACAATACCAAGATTCAAGCTTAAACAGGTAGACCCAAACACCCTTTTAACTTTTCAAAACCAAGTTTTTCAAATCAAAAGCAAGATTCAGTTTACCCAATGATCAATCTAGCATATAAACAACATCATCATGCAAGACTAAGCAGATTTAAGCCAAGAAATCAACAAGAACAATAGTATAGCACAAATCCACAAAAATTCTAATATTTATCAGATTTTTAAGGATTTTAGACAAACCTCATGGATGTACATCCACACCCACGAATTTATGAGCTTATGTGCTAGCTAGAACAAGCACAAGCTTCCAATAACAAAGCCTGCTAAGATTCAACAAGGTAAGTAGCAACATTATCAAAACAGAAACTTGAAAAGCCTTGATTAATGCAACCTTGTTACCCCACACTTGATTATCCCCAAGTTATAAGCCTCACCACACCTTAATTATCACAATTAGGATGCTATGATCAGCCCTATAACCCAAGAATTCCAAGGTTGAAACAAGAACTTAGCAAAATATCCAGCTTGAAGGAAAAATGCAAACTTTTGCACTCTCCTTAAAAACAGGTTTTTAGATTCAAAATCAGTGAACAAATAACATAAACAAGCATAAAATGAGATGGCACTTGGTCTTTCTTCAACACACTTAACACAATTTCATTAATCTGAAAATAGGATTTAAAAGTGTTTGAACAAGGAAAAACCAAAAGCAAACGTAAATGTTAAGACCTAATGCCTTTATATAGGCTACAATGAGACTAAGGAAGCTGAAAAATAACATAAACCCTAGCTGTGAAGTCCCCAATTTTCCCTTTGAAAATTTGAATATCTTGAAGATCATGTGACTTTTCTTGGCTGTTTGCATGAGTTGGCAGATGAAAAGTTCATCAAAGGGCTCACAAAGAAGCTTAAAATGAAAGCTGAATGAGGATGGTTGGATTGCTGTCATCTATTTGGCGTTTTGTTCCTCCTTGGTGCAGGGGAATCTTGTGTGGGACAAGGGAGTGAGGTGGCAGCTGTTTTTAAGGTTGGGTTGTGTTAACATGGTCATCAATCACTAATCTGCACATTATTGAAGTTTAATTATAAGTAATTAATAAAACCCCAATTGTGTTCTTGGTAAATAGTTGAATGTTTGATCCGGATTAGTGTGGGATTTATTTAAATTTTGTGTTAAGGCACCAAGATTAATTAAGTAATTAATCTGGTGAGTGGAGGATGATGTGGAAGAAGGGTGAATGGTGATTGGTGGAAGTGGTGAGTGGGGTGAGGTGGCAGCCTTCGGTTGGTTAAGGTAAGTTTGGCTGTCTGCCAATTTAAGCCCTCCTTCTCATCTTCTCTTGTCTTTTCAGTTTAAATAGCTATCAACGCCAAAACTCTTCTTATCAACTTTTGCCTTTTTACACTTTTGCCCCAAAAACTTTTGTAAAAGGATTTTAGGGGTAATTCTTGCCAATCTTGGATTCTTGAAGGACTGGTTTGGTATTTTGTTCAAGGAATATGGTCTAAACTTGTATGATTGACATCTTGGAGGACTGAAATTGTCAAATCATGTTTGATGAGGGACCATTTTTGCCAATTGTTGAAAGTCAAGGGTCCTTTTTGTAATTTGGGATTTTCAAAGGACCAAACTTGTAATTTCTTGTACTTTGAAGGACTTTATGATGGATTTGACTTTGTGGAGGATAATGGTTGACAATTTAGCTTTGTTGAGGGGCTAAACTTGCCAATTCTTCAAAGTGGAGGGCCCTTTTTGTAATTTTGACAAACTTTAGGGACCAAACTTGTAATTATGAGGATACAAGGGTATAAAGTGTCAATTCTTCCATATTGGAGGACCCTTCTTCATAATTCTTCAAGTCTTCAAGGGTTTTTTTCTTGGGAAAGTCTTCATTAGGGCTTGGTTCATTGTGCGGCTTCGTTTCCCGTGTTCGTTTTTTGCATGATTCTTGTGATCTTTTGTCATTTTCTCAATATCCGTACCTAAAATACACAAGCAACAAACACAAGCATATTGATGGGTATTTTGATGATATTTAATGCATTTTAAGCCCTATTTGGACGATGAGACTATGTATAAAAGCAGTCTCATCATTGGTTAAAGTTTCCCCTGCTAGAGTAAGTTCCCCCTGCTAAATAACAAAGGCAAAGGGATTGGTTCCCCTGCTGAAGTCAAACGCCCTGCTGCTAGAGATAAACTTGGAATAGACTATAACGCGTTTCAGTTACTACTCCGAGATACTTTCCAAGTTTGTTAGTAGTAATCTTGTACGTGAGTCCTTGTACTATAAAAGGACCCACTAGGTTATCATGCAAAGTGTGTCTTTCTCTATTGTCTTTCATTTCATACTTTAAGGTTTTTGTAACCCTAATACCATTATTAGGTATTTGTATATCTTTGATATATTAAAGTTTAACATTTGCTTTAACCATTTGTTCTTGTGCTAAACACTACATTCCGCATCTTGTTTAGTTACTTTGTATTGCAAAGTTTCTCTAGTGTTAGATTGAATCTATTCTCTATATCACAACCCTTAAACAAGCTAAGGTTTAAGATCTGAGTTTGGAATCAACAAGTGGTATCAGAGCTTGTTGAGAAACTTTGATTAAACCAAGAACAAAACATCTCTCACAATCAACATCAATCATGTCTTCAGATTCTCATTCATCCTCAACCAACAACAATGCTCTCAAACTACCCATTCTGGATCCTGAAAACTTTGAACTATGGGAATTCAGGATTCAACAATACCTTAAAAAGGAACACTATGTTCTATGGGAAATCATAGAATTTGGTGATCAATTTCCAAAGACTGTACAGGTTGAATAAAAGGATAAGGGAGAAGAAAAAGGTGAAGGCTCCAAAAGTGAAGCCAAGAAGAAGTATGTTCCCCTTGCTGACAAGGAGATACTAGCAAGAAGGCATGATGTCAGGGCTCACAGCTCCTTGCTGTTGGCTCTACCTGATAGACATCAGCTAAGATTCAGAAAGTACAAAACATCTAAGGAACTCTGGGAAGCAATAGGCAAAACATTTGGAGGAAATGAAGCCACAAAGAAGAAGAAGAAGAATAAAATGCTTGATCAATTTGCTTCTTTCAAAGAAATTGCTGATGAAGCAATTGGTGCTATCTACAATAGGCTTCAAGATATGGTGGCTCAGTTGGAGTTCTTTAAAATAGAAGTGACAAGAGAACAGGTGAATACCAGGTTTCTTAACAGTCTTCAGAAAGAATGGTTCGTCTACAAAGCTATTTGGCAGAATAGGGATGACATAGATGACAAGAACATTGATGACATATACAATAACTTGAAAGTTTGTGAGCCAGTGGTTAATGAGATGAAGTCATTAGGAACCATCCCCACTAATTAAAGTGGATCTACTGATTCCCCTACTAACATGGCTTTCATATCTCATAGCAGTGGAGTCTCCAAAGGCAGTGGAATCGAAGTTGGCCCTGCTACTCATTCCCCTGCTACTAGATCTGGATCATCTTATGATGAAGAAAGGCCTGCAACTCTCAGCCTTGACACTGCTTGTGCTTTCATAACATCCCAAGGGCCACAAGGATCTACTGTGTTACATGAAGATCTGAGTCAAATCAGTAAGCAAGGACTAGAGGAGATGGACATCAAGTGGAACATGGCTCTACTCAGTATAAGAGCCAACAGGTTTTACAAGAAGTATGGAAAGAAGATCTCCATCAATCCTTCTGATGTTGCTGGATTTGACAAAACAAAGATTGAATGCTACAACTATGGCAAGAAAAGTCATTTTACTAGGGAATGTAGAGGACCTAAGACTGGGAGCAGCTATAGGAAGGAAAGCAGGGATGATGATTCTGGTGCTAAGGCTATGGTAGCCATGCAGGTAGGGGTGTGATTCGGGTTGACCCGGTCGGGTTCGGGTCAACTCGGGTCGGGTCAAGTCGGGTCAAGGGTAAAAAATATATAACCCGAACCCGAGCCTAATTAGAACTCGGGTCACTCGGGTTCGGGTCAATTCGGGTCGGGTCAACTCGGGTCGGGTCAACTCGGGTTCGGGTCAACCCGAGTTTAATGAAAATGTGTAAAAAGTGGCTCAACTAAATACTAATACGATGTAAAAAGTGTAATTTTAGTCGGGTCAAGTCGGGTTGGTCGGGTTCGGGTCAAGTCGGGTCGGGTCAAGTCGGGTCGGGTCAAGTCGGGTCAAAGGTAAAAATATATAACCCGAACCCGAGCCTAATTAGAACTCGGGTCAATTCGGGTCAACCCGAATTGACCCGAATACACTTTTGGACCCGAGTGACCAGACCCGAATATGATTATTCGGGTTCGGGTTCGGGTCAGGTTCGGGTCGGGTCAACTTTTTCGACACCCCTACATGCAGGGGATAGATGGAGCAGGTGGATGGGATTTGAGTGCCATGACAGAGAGTGTTGAAAGAAATCAAGCGTTGGTTGCTGAGGAAAAATAGGAAGATTTTGCTCTTATGGCCATGTCAAGCTCTAGCTCAGACAATGAGGTATATGACGATTCATATTGTACTAAAGCTTGTAGGAAAAATACTGAGTCATTGAATGATCAAATAAGAAAGATAAAAGTTGATTACATTAATTGTGACAATGACATTGATAACTACAAACGTGCTTTAGAACAGCTAGAGTCCACCATAAGAGAGTATAAACAAAGAGAATGTGATTATAGAGATCACATTGTGATTTTAGAGAGAGATGCCAAAGAAAATAATGATTCCATTAACGAATTAACTGTTGAACTAGAAGTTTTTAGATCTAATAAAAGGATAGATGAAGAAACTATTGAAAAATTTGGAAAATATTCTAAAGATTTAACTAAAGTAGTTGAAATTGGACAGTCTCCTAGGGACAAAACAAGTTTTGGTGTCAAAAATGAGCATGCTACCATACCACCACCACCTGCTAATATTCATGCACCTTTTCCTAGAAAAGATTTGTCTTGGACTGGTCTCTCTTGTTTCAAGAAGCAGGAAGATATTGAATTTGACTTAAGTGCATACATACCTAATAATCTAGAAACAGATGAACCACTAGTGAAAACCAGTGCTGTTAAGGACTTTGAAAAGGAACAAATTGCTTTAAAACAGTGGAAAATTGCTAACCCTGTTCTCTTTTCAAGAGAAGGACTTTTTGGAAGCGATTCTAGTTCTAAGAGTAGTTCACCCAAATCTAAAATTGGATCAAAGTCCTCTAAGTCCACTATTAAATATGCTGCTATGTATAGGTATGTTAGAGGTAATCAAAGAAATTGGAATGACCAAAAGTATCACCAATTAGGAGAGGACTTTGTGATAAACACCAAACCTTGTTTCACATGTGGCAGTTTTGATCACACTTATCAAGACTGTCAGGCACCAATGGAAGTGGTGGCTGCAAATCCTTTAAAGGACATGCAACCAAAAGCCATTCTTCTGAATGCAGGGGCAAAATCCTTTTCCCCTGCCAAGTATGTTGCCCCTGCCTTGAGAAACAAGGTATCTGATAAGTATGTTGTTCCTGCTCTAAGGAAGGTGAATAATGCATATCCCAAGACCAACACTTCCATGACCAACCAAGCACCTCATAATGCATATAAATCTGTCTCTAGACCATACCAACACATCAATAGAGGCCAAAACAAAAGATGGGTTCCCTCTGCCAAGCATAGGGATTCCCCTGCTAAATCTGGGGTATCCCCTGCTAGCAAAGTTTTTCCCTCTAGGAACATGGGCAGATGGGGAAAAGTTGTGAAAGCCTCAGCTCGTTGGGTTTGGTTACCCAAAAGGGGTGCTCAGTTCAATGGTGTATCTCTAGTCTTTGATAAGCTATCCTATATTGATACACGAGGTAGATCCAAGTCTGTAATGGCTTGGGTCCCCAAGAAATACTAAACTGTTTTTCTTTTTGCAGGTGACAAAGAAGACCAAGGATGATAAAGCATATTAAGATAGTAGATGCTCAAGGAGCATGACTGGACATAAATCTTATCTGTCTAACTTTGTTCCCCTGTATGAAAATGATGGTGTTTCTTTTGGAGATGGGCATGGAACAATCACATGAAAAGGAACTATTGTCACCAATGGGATGACTTTTGACAATGTTTACTTGGTGAAAGAGCTCAAGTACAACCTCTTCAGTGTGTCACGAATGACTCATAACAAGAATTTTGTCTTGTTTACAGATACTGAATGTCTGGTGTTAGGGAAGGAGTTTGTCTTACCACCCAACACTCCTATTGTACTCAGAACACCAAGACAAAAGAATATGTACACAATTGATTTCAAGGACATCTCTCTTCAAGACAATGAAACCTGTTTCATTGCCAAAGCCTCAGTTGATGAATGTAAGAAATGGCATAGAAGACTTGGTCATCTTAATTTTAAAAACATGAACAAACTGGTAAAATATAATCGGGTTCATGGTCTTCCTTCCAAGTCCTTTGCCAATAATCATACTTGTGCTGCTTGTCTAAAAGGGAAGCAACATAGAGCCTCTTGCAAATAAAAAACAAGTATGTCCACTACCAAGCCATTGGAATTACTGCATATGGATATTTTTGGTCCTACTTCTGTGGCAAGCATAATGAAGAAATGGTACTGCCTAGTGATTACTGATGATTTTCCAAGGTTCACATGGACATTCTTTCTGTTTGAAAAGAGTGACACAGCAGATGTACTCATTGGGTTCATCAATCGGATTGAACTTTCCAAAAGTATGAGGGTAGTGACCATGAGATCAGACAATGGTGGTGAATTCAGAAATAAGAAACTGGACATTTTTTGCATAAACAAAGGATAAAGAGGGAATTCAGTATAGCAAGAACACCTCAACAAATGGAGTTGCAGAAAGAAGGAATAGGACACTTATTGAAGCTGCAAGGACTATGCTATCTGATTCCAAGCTTCCAGTTATCTTTTGGGCTGAGGCTGTAGCCACTGCTTGTTATGTTTAAAACAGGGCCTTGGTGGTAAAGGCACGCAACAAGACCCCTTATCAGCTGTTCAATGGAAGACCTCCTTTAATTGACTTCTTTAGACCATTTGGATGTCATGTGATCATTTTGAACACAATTGACAATCTAGGCAAGTTCAGTGAAAAGGGGATGATGGGTACTTTGTTGGTTATTCATTAAACAGCAAGGGATATAGGGTATTCAACAAGAAGACAAGCAAAGTGACAGAAAATCTTCATGTGGATTTTCTTGAAGACAAGCCTGAAGATGTACAAACATGTCCTGATTGGTTCTTTGATATTGAGGTTCTTTCAAAGTCTATGAACTATGTACCTGTTGCTTTGCAAAATACTAACATTTCAGGTACTAAAGAACCAACTGGTGTGGAGAAGCCACCATTGAGGTATATGAATGTACCCTCACTGTTTCCCATTGAAGCTGCTCCAAAAACAGGTGAAGAAGATGATACATCTCAAAGGAAAGAACAACAAATCTCTTCCCCTGCTAAGTCAACTTCTGAAAGCAGTGGAATGGCTAAAAGCAGTGGAATCCAGGATTCCCCTACTAGATCAATTGCTTCCCATGATACCAAGGATCCAACTGTCAATGATGTTAATGATGAAGAAAGAGAATCCCCACTCATTTCCTCATCTTCACCTATATCTGGTGGTCCAATCATGTCCAGCAGTGGAAGCATAATTATTAGGAGTGGAGGTCCAAGTTATTCAGAGCTGTATACAACTCATCAGCATCCATCTCTAGGTCATGCAATATCATTTGGAAGCTCTTTTGAGGAGTTCTTTCCCAATCAAGATAGCCCATCAATTCTGATTTGGAAGAGGATGAAACAGAAGTAATCATGAGCATGCAGCCTACCTACAGAATCAATAAAGATCACCCTTGTCACAAATCATTGGTGATCCTGAAGCTCCTAGACATACAAGGTATTCAGCAAAGGAACACAGCTTCATTGCAAACATCACTATGAAGTTTAATCATGACAACATGCAATGTTGTCTGTTTACTGCATTTTTGTCACAAGAAGAGCCAAAGAAGATTTTTCAGGCTTTAAATGATCCAAGTTGGGTTGAAGTCATGCAAGAGGAGCTCTTACAGTTTGACATTCAAGAAGTTTGGATTCTGGTAGATTGTCCAAAATGGGCAAGGCCTATTGGGACAAAGTGGGTGCTCAGGAACAAAAAGGATGAAAGAGGTATTGTAGTCAGAAGCAAAGCAAGACTGGTGGCACAAGGATATACACAGGAAGAAGGCGATGATTATGAAGAATTCTTTGCTCCAGTAGCCAGGATTGAAGCCATTAGATTGTTTCTTGCTTATGCTTCATTCATGGACTTCACAGTGTACCAAATGGATGTTAAAAGTGCCTTTTTATATGGCACCAATGATGAAGAAGTCTATGTTATGCAACCTCTAGGGTTTGAAGACCCAGAACACCCAGACAAAGTGTACAAGGTGAAGAAGGCTATGTATGGACTTCACCAAGCTCCCAGGGCCTGGTATGGAACTCTTTCTAAATATCTGTTGGATAATGGCTTCAACAGGGGGAAAATTGACCAGACCCTGTTTATCAAGAAACAAAAGGGTGACTTTCTTTTGGTACAAGTCTATGATGATGACATCATCTTTGGATCCACAAACTCTATGCTTAGCAAAGAGTTTGCCAAGTTGATGCAGGACAAATTTCAAATGAGTGTCATGGGTGAACTCAACTTCTTTTTGGGGTTACAAGTTCAGCAGAGGAAAGATGGAATATTCATCTCACAAGACAAATATGTGGCTTAAATTGTGAAGAAGTTTGGCATGTGTGAGGGAAAGAAAGTGTCCACTCTAATCGATAAGGATCATCCTTGGGGCAAAGATGGTCCTGAAAAGCTTATTGATGTCAGGAATTACAGGTCTATGATTGGATCTCTCATGTACCTTACAGCTTCAAGACCTGACATCATGTTTACAGTCTGTTTATGTGCAAGATACCAAGTGGCACCCACAGAGTGTCATCTATTTGATGTGAAGAGAATTTTTAGGTATCTAAAGTGTCATCCAACTTTAGGACGTTGGTATCCCAAGGAGTCACCATTTGAGCTAATATCCTACTCAGATAGTGATTATGCTGGTGACAACAATGATAGGAAGTCTGCAACAGGTGGATGCCAAATATTGGGGAACACGCTTATATCTTGGCAATGTAAGAAGCAGACTATTCTGGCCACATCCACAACTGAAGCTGAGTATGTAGCAGATGTTGCATGTTGTGGTCAAGTTCTTTGGGTTCAGAACCAGTTGCTTGATTATGGGTACAATTTTCTTAAAACCAAGATATTTATTGACAACAACAGCACCATTTGCATTATTAAGAATCCTGTTTTTCATAGCAAGACTAAACATATTGAAATAAGACATCATTTTATTAGAGATTGTTTTGAAAAAGTGTAACACACGTGAAAGTGCCGTATGATGCTAAGTTATTGTCTCAAGAGCTGTTCAGTATGAGCATCTCTCGTAAGTTGAGGCTCACTTGTGGATGTGATATCCCGAGCCCAACGTCATTTATTTAATCCTATTTTACGTATATTTTTGAAATTTTTAAGAATTTTTATCGTGGATTTATTTGACGGTTTAAGTTGAAACCGACGTTTACGGTCGTAATTTAACGATTGACGATTTAAGAAGAACCGATAACGACTACGATACCGACGGATGCCCAAAACTTACATTTTATTATCGATTGATCGATATTTGAATTTTTCGAGATTTTATTTTTATTACGTGTTAAGTCGAGTCGGAACCATGTGTATATTCGTTTTGTGTGCGTTTGAACCATTTAAAAGTATTTTCAAGTGTTCGGGGCGAAACCCGACTCCCGTAAAATTTTTAAAAATGACTAGTGAGTAAATCCCGTAAACATTTGTGGTCGTTTTCAATAAAGGCCAAAAGAAAGCCAAAATTGCACTTTGGTCCCTCCTAACTTTACAAAATAACCAACCAAACACACACTTCACAAAAATTCACTCCAAAAATTTCACTCCCTCCCTCCTTCTTCTCTCTATCTCACGGCAACACCACCACCACCTTAAACCACCATCAAAACTTGGTTTTTGACAAATCCAATCAAAGTCCCATGTTTATAACATCAAGTTAAGTAAATCCCACCAATAAAATTACACATGCAACAACATTTTTTTTAGATCTAATTTTTGATTAATCTTGATAAAAAACTATGATTTGATTTAATTAATCTCGTGGGGTTATGTTTAAATGTGTTTAGGAACACACTACTAAAATATTGGAGCATGGGAGATGTTTTCCCATGGTGATTTCAGCCCCAAACCCCACAGCACACATGGGGGTTTTGGTGTTCTTGAAGCTTTGATCCATTTTGTTCATGGTATGGTTCCATTTCTTTGTTATTAATATTTTATATATATTTAATTATATTGCATGTTTAGTTTTTGATGTGGGTTTTGAATAAGGATGAACATACAAGTGATTTAGGGTGTTTTGGTTTGATTAGGATGGTTAGTAGGTGATGTTAGGAGTATAGGAGTTGATGAAATTGGTCAAAATGATGTTTTAATATGATTTTGAAAGAGTCAATTTAGATCAGATTGTTTAAGGGTTATTTTCGTGGGTTTAAGTCTAAGTCCAGGTTGAGAAGATAGGATAATGTTGTAGAGCTTCTTTTTAGCTTCGATTCGGTATAAGGTAGAGCTTCTAACTCAAAACGAGTCAAAAGTTATGATATTTTAAAGTTTGAGGCGTACCGGGTGATGAAAATCACAAGTTACGGGTTTTTGTCAAAATATAGGTCGAATGTCTAGGATTGTAACTAGAGTTCTAAAAATGTTTGGGAGTTGTTCTCAGGCCCTAAACTTAGCGTTTCGAGTCTATTTTCATAATCAAGAGTCGGATTTTCAAATGGCATTGGTTAAGATGGTCAAAACGATCTTACGAGTCGAGTGTGCAAAACTGTCCGAATTTTGTACTTCAAAGATGTGTCGGGCAGAAGGTCTTAGGAGTGAAAACTTTTTATGAAATTTGGTGAGGGGTTTCTACAGATTATAAGTGATTTTTACAAATTTTCTCAGATTTTTAGGAGTGGTCTAAGTGGGGTAAAACAGCCCGTACATTCGGTATGTACCGGCAGAGTTGTAAAACGCGCAATAATTCTAATAAAGTATAAAATGGTTCGTGTCTAGTAAATATCGCTTGTATGGATTTTTGGCGTGAGTTTATATGAACCTTGAGTGTTCTTAATTGTGTACATACAGTACTTGAAGGTACTTGAATGTGTTGATTCATTACTTGTTTATTCGTTAGGTGTTGTGTTTGATTTTCCCGGGCATCCACGTCGTCGGTGACATTTCTCGTTACGTCTACGCTATAACTACTACTACTACGCAAGGTGAGTCTATAGCCTCGCTCTTTACTTTATTCAAATGTTTTTAACCCGCGAGGGGGATACATGCTAATTTAAATGAAAATGAACATAAGTCCTGATTGATTGTTGGACCCGAATGTTGCCTCGAAATTGTGTTGAGTACCTAGTTGCAAAAGTCCCTAAATTCATGAACTATTAACTATTGTCCTGCCCTCGAGAAGGGGGAAATAGCCGCTTATACAATTTGTAGTACTACGGGGCTAACGACCCAATGCTAGCCGAGAAGCTGTACGTTGAGTAAGTTCTGCGGTAGATTATCTTGTATGAGAGATAAGGTATAATTGCAACTGATGCCTTTAGAAGGGGCACTGGTTTCATCTGAATCACGCCGGTAATTATTACGCGGGTGATTGAGTTAACAGATTAGTGTCATGAGCTTAAACACAATTGTCATATCCTTGAGTAATAGATTGTGAGTACGACAATGCTATTGAATGATCATGATTGGTTTTTAATACTTATGTTCAACTTATGATTTGATAAACCTATAGATTCGCTCAACCTTTGTGTTGACGATTTTAAGCATGTGTTTCAGGTAACCAAGATTGATAGCAGCGGAGCATGCGAGGATGGAAGTTGTGGTGGCTTGGCGGTCTACTTTGTTTTCCTCCCTTTTTGCACTTAAAAATTTTATACTATGTCATGTGAATGAAAATGTATTTTTGGGTTGAGATTCAGTGGGGACCTAAACGCAAACTCTGTATTGTATTCTTTTGGGGTTTGGAAAAACAGTAGACATGTACATTTTAACTATGTTTAAATAATGTCAAGACTTTTACGTCTTTTGAGTCGTTTGATATATCTTATGTGCGATGATAACTGTGTAGCACCCAAATGTTGTAGTTCCGCTGCGCATAGCATTTGTGGGGGTGTTACAGATTGGTATCAGAGCCATGAGTTATAGAGAACTAGGTCATTTTGAAAAATCCTAAACTATAACTTTTGGTGTCGTAAGAAATTGTCCAAGCACACAACTATCCTGCATGGCTCCGGTAAGAATTATTTAGCATTGCATTATATTTTAGATGTATCCCTCAAACTAATATGAATTCCCTAAGTATTTAGTAAGTAAATACTTTGATATATATTGAGATATATTGTTGTGTACGTTGAGTACTTATTATCGTAATTTGCAAATTCTTGTAAGATTATCTTATATGTTGCATGTAATTGACATAACGGGCTACATTGCATTACATGGCAACACCGCGTTGTAATCCTACGTGTACGTAGGAATGGTTGTATGTATAAGTATGTATATACTATGGTATTTAAAGGCATTGCACGTGAAGCAATGGTCCTTGAGTAATTATCGTACATTAAAATGCGGTTTTGTTGAGAATTCGGCCTTACCGCTAATTATCAATCTTGATAATTGATTTATTGTTCGAATAACCGAATATGAACCTCGTTTGATATCCTAGATACGTAAATGATGCTTCGTAACATATTTTATATCGACTAGGTCGATCTCGATTGTCGTTATTGCACCGTGATGTGTCATTTTGGACATTTTCTTTTGAAACGTAATTTACTTACGTATTACTTTATTTCCTTTATTCCTAATGGGTTTGATATGTTAGTTCACGTAACTATAACATAGACGAAGTATAATCGACGATGCGTACATTGGGGCGGCGAATCATGTGTGTATATTATGAAACGTGGTTGAGGCGTGTTGCCATTTAATCGTTGTTTACTATTCTACTTGAATTTCAAAGATGTGTTTTAAAATAGACTGGCGTTGTGATCAAGCGCGATAACTTGGAATTTGGTTGGTTTTTGTGTTAATTTTGTGGAGTACGATTTCGAGACTCATCCGAGGCCGATAACAACATTTAGTTGACATACGTATTCTCGTTCCATTTATTTCATTTTGTTTTGTTGTTTCATTATTTTGAAGTTAATATTTTACCTGACGAGGTCCGGCATTTGTGCAAGTTAAGTAAGCATCGAACTTTGTTGATTGAATGATTTAAACATAAAGTGTTTTATATATTTAATATTTGGTGAATGAAACTTTCGGATAAAAATGACGTATGATGTGTTTTGTAACAAGTAAAATTCGTGTAGAGAATAAACGGACATTGTGAAATTATTTTCCTTCAACCTTGGTTGGTAAATCGTAATAAGTAATTATTATTACTCGTAAAATCCTTGTTTTCATATATTAAAATTTGATACTAGAAGATTGTGATGGACTTGTTAAGAATTTGTTTAAATTAGTTCGAGAAAGGAGTTACAATAAAATTTGCGAGATGACTATTGAGTATATGTAGCTTCGGATTTAGTATGAATTAATTTTCGGGTCAATATAGTAAACTTTTGGCGTATCTTGTAATATAAAACATGAGTAGAAGAATTGGTCATGCATTTGGAGATAAAAACTTTGTAAAATCTGTTTTATTTTAAACATAAGGTTATGTTTACGTATGCATTGGTGTAAACTAGAACACGTTACTTGTTGTATTGAATAAACTGGGTTAAAAATCGGAATGTACACTTTAAGTGAGAAATTATAATGCTTGAAATGAATTATAAAATCTTGATGGAACGTCATTTGAAATAATTTGTTTGTCTAATTGTCGTTATAGAGAATCAATATGTGTAATTTGATGATGCTTGTTTAAAATCATTTGAAAAATCTTTCATTTTATTCCGCTGTGAGATGTGTTAATTTTAAAATCATTTGATAATGGGCTAAGGATTAAAAGTTGAATTTTATATATTTTAAAATTATTGAGATAAGCATTTTGATTGTTTATTATATTATTATTATTGAGATTTAAGTCTCGACTAAAATCAGTAAGTATCCGAGATAATACCACGTGAAACCTCTTTATCATTTGAGTCTAATTACGCGAATATGATTTAACAAAACAGTTTTGGGGAAAACATGTGTGTAATAAAAGTCAAAGGTTGATTTTAAGAGTTAATTGGACTAGTTTGAGTCATGTTGGAAACGTGTATATTTGTGATAATATAAGTCGTAATAATAAAAACGTAAAACTTGGGAAATTCTTACTACGTATGTCTTTGGTACTTAAAATATGGATATTAATGGGATTTTGACACAAGTATGGAGATTTTCAAACCTAATGATTTTATCAAATATGATAACCGAGTCACCGCCTTTACTAATGTTGATAATTTTCTTGAGATTATAACTTCCAGAAATGAAACGTGTAAAGATTAGAAAATGAAAGGTATAAATTCTTTAATGGTGTAACACAAATTAAAAATGTGTAAATGTTCGGTTTTACAATGTACAAGGTAACACTAATTATTATACGCAACTGGATTACACAACACACGCCTACTTGTATATTATTTAATAAAGATGTATATATAATGTTTTGAGTCACGATGGTTCGATCGTCCGACATCCCTTCTTTGATTTTGTGAGTCTGTATCTAAACATGAGTCGTCATGTGATTGTTCATTTTAATATTGTCTATGGTATGAAACCATTATTGTTATATTTATTTTAAAGCTACTATTTCGCTAGTACTTGATGATGAGGGTATGTTACCCGGTATATTTTGTCCTGTTCATGGATGTTGTGACTTTTCTTCTTACGGTTAATGGAACCTAAAATTCTGTAATTAATTGAACGACGCTATAAGTCTTCATTAAATTGGTTGTTTATTTATATCGAACAAAAGCGAGGAGGCGAAGCCGCTTTACCGAATTGTAGAGGTGAAAGAACTCGATATTCCTGGTGAAATTGCTTCTATTTAACCAAGTGATTATTTTTCTCTCCCCGTATGCCCGTGGTGGAATGTGTGTGCAACTCGAGACGGTGGGAATTATGAGCGTTGTTTTATTTTTGACGCTTGTGTGATATTCAATTTTTACTCCATGTATTCGTAGATCGCTGTTGTTATCCCGAGACTTTTGTCATATATTTGAAGCATTTTCGTTTCTGATGTAGTTAATTTTAGTTGGCAATTATATTGCTCGTTTACCTCGTTCGATCTCATTGCTTTTTGATTTTATTACTTGTTGTGCTTGCAATGATCTTTAATCATGAACCACCTTACCGTTATTTTGTGAATAGTCTATTTTGAAAATATGTATGAGTGTGTGAAATGGTTCGTTGAATCAAATGTAAATGGTGTCGACTTATTTATTTAATTATTTATTTATTTTCCTCACAAAAAGGCAAAGTAAACGTATGATTTCAAAATGGATGAAAAATGTTTGATGTGTTTCTTAAAACGATGATAGCAATATTTTCCCATTTCAAATTTCATTTCAGATGATTTAATTATTTTGAAGACTAGGTCGAAAACTTCCATAGTCGTGTTTGGTATGTAATAATAATGTTTGTGTCGTCACTCGATCCTCAATTATGCACAGCTTAGCTAACTATGCATAATTCAGGAAGAGTCCTGTTTTGTTGGTTGTTGTTGCTTGATCCTTAAGTATGCATGATCTAGCTAATTATGCATAGTTTAGGAAGGGCACGATCGTGTCAAACAAATTGGTCATCTTGAAACTTGTAGTGTTTTGATAAACGTTTGGATGAGAACGTTTCTTTTAAAAATGGTGGATCATCTTTACAAGTAGTCGTAATTTCTTTGATTCTTAAAGAAAATTTTTGAATTTTTTTTTGTGTTCTTTGAAATCTTTTCTTTTTGTTTGGCGTTGACTTAGTAAGTCACTGGGACCGAGTAATTTTGGAAAAATATTTTTATGAGTTGTGTGTAATGTGTGAAGATTATCGGAATCACGAGGGTGTTGATGAAATACCAAAGGGGCGCGAATCGACACTGAGAAGAGAAATAGAAGACTTCCGAAGTAGAGGAAAACCGAGTTTGAATAACTCTAAGGGAAAGGACGAAGACTTCTCCTACATCAAACGTATCGTACTTTATTTATTATTCTTTTCTTGTTCTTTTGATATGACAACGACACGCGGTGAACTGTTGAAGTTTACCAACTGTGCATCAGTAATTGGAAGACAATTCCAATTGTCGTCTTCGTTTATTTAAGCGAGGAATCCTCTTTGCTTGACTCAACCATCCTTGATTATCGATGGTTAAACGATAGATATCCCTAGTTGATGTTTTTGTGGTAAACCCTTGCCTTTTATGTATTTGTGTGGTAAGTAAGCTGGTCGAGTGATCGTAAGTTGTGAGAACTTGAGACGACATTGTCCAATAAAGTCCGATCATGAAGAACACGTGCCATGTAATGTATTTTTTTTTACTGTGAACGATGATATTTATTAAGATTTTGACCACGTTTGGGATGGAAGTAAGATGGTATTCTTGTAGTATCTTTTGGGTATGGATCCGTGTGTGAGCACCCTGCGATGACACATGTAAGTATTTTATTTCGTTTTGGATATGCATCCATAGCTAGCAAGCTCTTGAACCTTCTTTAACTTGCAATTTTCTTTTGACTGGACTCATCCGAGAATTATGTAAATATTCTTGTTTTATCTTGGCTTGGCTGATTAGCAAGCGTGGGTTAACTGATTGAACTGATTGGTTTAGCATGGTTTGGCTATGTTGCAAACATGTCGTAATATGGTTGTGTGTGTTTCATAATGGCTTTTGTGTTTGTTTGGATTGTGATGTCTTCAAGAGAGTTATGTATACGCCGAATGATTTCGTATCGATGAATTCGTTTTTCACGAAGTAGGGTTGTATGTACGTAATATCGTAATAAGGTGATTTGGTACGACTAGTATTGATTACTTCGTCTTTTATATTTTGAACGTTTTTCTATGAGGTGATGTGCGACCCGTGTGATTTTCTTTGTGATAGTTGTTTTTATGAGATGATGAACCAAGTGAAAGGACGATTCGAACGTTGGAAGACGTGCACCGAGCGTGTGTGATTGATTTTGGTAGTTGTTGAGATCGATCATTGCCGTTGGTAATACCTTTGTACAACGACATTTACCATGGTAGCATTGAAGCTGCAGCCTTTGAGGAATTATGTTGATGAAAATGTGGATCTCCAGTTGGATAGAATGAAGTAGGAAAAAGTCAGTTGGATGGACTTGAAATGATTCGAGAGGCTACGGAAGAGATGGTGTAGATTAAGAATTATATGCTAACCGCGAGAAGCTGTGGAAAGAGATGTGTTGATACCCGTGGGAAGAATTTAGGGAAATTAAAGTGGAGATCATGGATCAAGATGGTAAGAGATTGAAGCAAGGCATAATACTCATCGTGAAGGTGTGATGGAACCCGAGACGTGAACCGAAGTCCATATCGGAACGTAAAGATCTCTTTAGGAAGGAGTACCCTTATCTTCCCAGTAGTACGAAATGCGAGTATAAGAACCAGAGAGCGCCGGGACGTCGCTCCCTTAAGGAGGGGAGGATGTAACACACGTGAAAGTGCCGTATGATGCTAAGTTATTGTCTCAAGAGCTGTTCAGTATGAGCATCTCTCGTAAGTTGAGGCTCACTTGTGGATGTGATATCCCGAGCCCAACGTCATTTATTTAATCCTATTTTACGTATATTTTTGAAATTTTTAAGAATTTTTATCGTGGATTTATTTGACGGTTTAAGTTGAAACCGACGTTTACGGTCGTAATTTAACGATTGACGATTTAAGAAGAACCGATAACGACTACGATACCGACGGATGCCCAAAACTTACATTTTATTATCGATTGATCGATATTTGAATTTTTCGAGATTTTATTTTTATTACGTGTTAAGTCGAGTCGGAACCATGTGTATATTCGTTTTGTGTGCGTTTGAACCATTTAAAAGTATTTTCAAGTGTTCGGGGCGAAACCCGACTCCCGTAAAAATTTTAAAAATGACTAGTGAGTAAATCTCGTAAACATTTGTGGTCGTTTTCAATAAAGGCCAAAAGAAAGCCAAAATTGCACTTTGGTCCCTCCTAACTTTACAAAATAACCAACCAAACACACACTTCACAAAAATTCACTCCAAAAATTTCACTCCCTCCCTCCTTCTTCTCTCTATCTCACGGCAACACCACCACCACCTTAAACCACCATCAAAACTTGGTTTTTGACAAATCCAATCAAAGTCCCATGTTTATAACATCAAGTTAAGTAAATCCCACCAATAAAATTACACATGCAACAACATTTTTTTTAGATCTAATTTTTGATTAATCTTGATAAAAAAACTATTATTTGATTTAATTAATCTCGTGGGGTTATGTTTAAATGTGTTTAGGAACACACTACTAAAATATTGGAGCATGGGAGATGTTTTCCCATGGTGATTTCAGCCCCAAACCCCACGGCACACATGGGGGTTTTGGTGTTCTTGAAGCTTTGATCCATTTTGTTCATGGTATGGTTCCATTTCTTTGTTATTAATATTTTATATATATTTAATTATATTGCATGTTTAGTTTTTGATGTGGGTTTTGAATAAGGATGAACATACAAGTGATTTAGGGTGTTTTGGTTTGATTAGGATGGTTAGTAGGTGATGTTAGGAGTATAGGAGTTGATGAAATTGGTCAAAATGATGTTTTAATATGATTTTGAAAGAGTCAATTTAGATCAGATTGTTTAAGGGTTATTTTCGTGGGTTTAAGTCTAAGTCCAGGTTGAGAAGATAGGATAATGTTGTAGAGCTTCTTTTTAGCTTCGATTCGGTATAAGGTAGAGCTTCTAACTCAAAACGAGTCAAAAGTTATGATATTTTAAAGTTTGAGGCGTACCGGGTGATGAAAATCACAAGTTACGGGTTTTTGTCAAAATATAGGTCGAATGTCTAGGATTGTAACTAGAGTTCTAAAAATGTTTGGGAGTTGTTCTCAGGCCCTAAACTTAGCGTTTCGAGTCTATTTTCATAATCAAGAGTCGGATTTTCAAATGGCATTGGTTAAGATGGTCAAAACGATCTTACGAGTCGAGTGTGCAAAACTGTCCGAATTTTGTACTTCAAAGATGTGTCGGGCAGAAGGTCTTAGGAGTGAAAACTTTTTATGAAATTTGGTGAGGGGTTTCTACAGATTATAAGTGATTTTTACAAATTTTCTCAGATTTTTAGGAGTGGTCTAAGTGGGGTAAAACAGCCCGTACATTCGGTATGTACCGGCAGAGTTGTAAAACGCGCAATAATTCTAATAAAGTATAAAATGGTTCGTGTCTAGTAAATATCGCTTGTATGGATTTTTGGCGTGAGTTTATATGAACCTTGAGTGTTCTTAATTGTGTACATACAGTACTTGAAGGTACTTGAATGTGTTGATTCATTACGTGTTTATTCGTTAGGTGTTGTGTTTGATTTTCCCGGGCATCCACGTCGTCGGTGACATTTCTCGTTACGTCTACGCTATAACTACTACTACTACGCAAGGTGAGTCTATAGCCTCGCTCTTTACTTTATTCAAATGTTTTTAACCCGCGAGGGGGATACATGCTAATTTAAATGAAAATGAACATAAGTCCTGATTGATTGTTGGACCCGAATGTTGCCTCGAAATTGTGTTGAGTACCTAGTTGCAAAAGTCCCTAAATTCATGAACTATTAACTATTGTCCTGCCCTCGAGAAGGGGGAAATAGCCGCTTATACAATTTGTAGTACTACGGGGCTAACGACCCAATGCTAGCCGAGAAGCTGTACGTTGAGTAAGTTCTGCGGTAGATTATCTTGTATGAGAGATAAGGTATAATTGCAACTGATGCCTTTAGAAGGGGCACTGGTTTCATCTGAATCACGCCGGTAATTATTACGCGGGTGATTGAGTTAACGGATTAGTGTCATGAGCTTAAACACAATTGTCATATCCTTGAGTAATAGATTGTGAGTACGACAATGCTATTGAATGATCATGATTGGTTTTTAATACTTATGTTCAACTTATGATTTGATAAACCTATAGATTCGCTCAACCTTTGTGTTGACGATTTTAAGCATGTGTTTCAGGTAACCAAGATTGATAGCAGCGGAGCATGCGAGGATGGAAGTTGTGGTGGCTTGGCGGTCTACTTTGTTTTCCTCCCTTTTTGCACTTAAAAATTTTATACTATGTCATGTGAATGAAAATGTATTTTTGGGTTGAGATTCAGTGGGGACCTAAACGCAAACTCTGTATTGTATTCTTTTGGGGTTTGGAAAAACAGTAGACATGTACATTTTAACTATGTTTAAATAATGTCAAGACTTTTACGTCTTTTGAGTCGTTTGATATATCTTATGTGCGATGATAACTGTGTAGCACCCAAATGTTGTAGTTCCGCTGCGCATAGCATTTGTGGGGGTGTTACAAAAAGGGTTGATTGTCCCAGAGACAATTGATACAGAACTTAATGTTGCTGATCTTTTGATAAAAGCTTTTGAAGTGGGGAGGTTTCAGTACTTGGTTGCAAGTATTGGGATGGTTTCTCCCTAAAAATTGATGTTTATTTTGTCTTGTATACCCATGATTGCTTTATTGCTGTTGTTGTATATATGTTAGTCACTTTTTCTGTAACACCCCCAAATTTCGGTCATAACAGTGGAAGGGTCCTTGTGTGTTACTATCATGGTTTAATCTCATAATCATATAAAACGGCTCAAAACGAGTCGTTTTAAATAAAAACATCCATCCATTCATTTAACAATAAAACTTTTCACATGGTCCCAGATAATTTAAAGTTTACAAACACAGTAAAGGATAAAACATTCTTTGAATGGACATTATTTGCAAAAGCGGGCCAAAACATTTCAAATAAGCAAGCTTCACGAAACCGCATTCCTCGAGTGCCTTCCCTATGGATAGGGATGGCAATAAAACCCGTACCCGATGGGGACCCGATAGCCGAACCCGTTTTGACCGGGGAACCGGGGATGGGGACGGGGATGGGGAATCCCCGCTATTAAAAATGGGGATGGGGGTGGGGATGGTAATACTCTATGGGTACCCGAACCCGTACCCGAACCCATACCCGAAATATTTGAAGTTAAAATATATCATTATATATACATTAAAGGCCTAATATACATTGTACAGTATCAAATTTCATCTTCCCTAAAAATTAGGGAGTCACGATCTATGATTTCCCTTTACCATATATAAATCAAAAATAAAATAACCGTAGCCTCTTTATCCACAAATACACAATTGCTAATCTCAACTGCTAATCAATCTGCTATATCATTCAGACGGTTTCCAACAAGTGAACAACTTCTGTGAAGGTAAACAACTAATACGCAATCCTTTTTCATGTTATCAATAATTAAAGCAACATATACGTTTCAATTATACATTATTTATTAATCGAAGATTTGGACCTAATTTATGTACTATTAGTATTAGTGTTGTGATCTTGTGATGTTTTATGTGCTATACAATGATCTTATTTTTTTATTATAGGAATGGAATTTGAAGAAACTACCGTTCACATAGAATCAACAGAAAACAACCCTTC
The DNA here is from genome assembly GCA_025667525.1 of Glebionis coronaria. Classification (NCBI taxonomy): domain Eukaryota; kingdom Viridiplantae; phylum Streptophyta; class Magnoliopsida; order Asterales; family Asteraceae; genus Glebionis; species Glebionis coronaria. The sequence goes on along the minus strand of CM046878.1, from coordinate 586,103,025 downwards.
AAACTTACAAGAAGATAACCAGCCTGATGTTGAAGAAATACATGAACCTCCAACTAAAAAAAATAATAGACTAAGAAGTCCGGTTTGGCAGCATTTTGAAAAGATAACAGTGAATAGGAAAAAAAAGGCTGAATGTCACTATTGCAAAAGTTTACTTAGTGGTGAATCAAATCATGGTACCACACATTTGCACGACCATTTGAAAATATGCAGAAAAAGGAAACAACCAGATATCCGCGAAAGACTTTTGGCTGGAAACTAAAAATCGAATTTAGGTACTTATGTATATAATGAGAAGGATGGAAGGATGTCTCTAGCCAAAATGGTTATCTTGCATGAGTACCCTCTTTCCATTGTCGAACATGTTGGGTTTAGGAATTTTACAAAATCCATTCAACCCCTTTTCAGTTGTCCTAGTGGCAACACACTAAAGAGCGACATATTCAAGTTGTATAACCAACAAAAAGATCTAGTTATCAAAAGTATTGAGACTAATAAGAGTCGGGTAGCCATTACTACTGATATGTGGACTTCGAGCAACCAAAAGAAAGGTTTTATGGCTATTACTGGTCATTACATTGACAATGATTGGATTCTAAGAAGTAAAATCTTAAGGTAACACCTGAATTTTTATTACTATGTACTGTTATATAGTCTCACAGTTTATGTACTTTGTTACATGTCACATGATATTTGTTTACCAGGTTCCTATACATACCTTGCCCGCATACGAGTGAAGTTCTTACAAATGTATTGATGGAGGCTCTTATGGAATGGAATGTTGACACAAAACTATGCACCATCACTCTCGATAACTGCTCCACCAATGATAAGTTAATCGATATGATGAAAGATAAGTTACAGTCTAGTCATTTGATACAAGATGGAGCTCACATTCATATGCGTTGTTGTGCACATATTCTAAACTTAATTGTGAAAGTAGGGTTAAATGAGATTAAGGTTGCAATTAATAATGTACATGAAAGCATATCTTACTGGACAGCAACCCCTAAAAGAGTTGAGAAATTTGAGGAGACGTGTAGGCAACTAAAAATAACATACTCTAAGGCGTTGGGATTAGATTGCCAAACAAGATAGAATGCCACTTACTTGATGCTTAAAACTGCATTGATGTATAAGGATGTTTTTACGCGTTTGAAGCAACGAGACTCCTACTATAAAACTTTGCCTAGTCCATTAGAATGGGAAAATGCGCGGGTCGTTTGTAAGAAGTTGGAAGTGTTTCACAATGTTACTGCGATATTTTCTGGAACTAGGTACCCAACAGCTAATTTGTATTTTCCAAAAGTGTGTGACATTAGGTTGAAGTTAAATGAGTGGCTGGTGTCCCCTAACGAGCTTGTTAGCAATATGGCATCCAAAATGATTGAAAAGTTTGATGAGTATTGGGGTGCAATTCATGAGTTGATGGCTGTTGCTGGTGTTTTCGACCCAAGAAGCAAGATGGAAATGATTGAGTTTTATTTTCCACAAATATATCCTAGTGATAGTTCTACTCGAATTAAAAAAGTTCGCAAGATATGTGAAGCGTTGATCCTTGAGTATCAACAGAAGACATTAGATAGTGAATACAAGTTTGGAAATAACAAGGGGTCAAGTTCAACAAACTCGATGGAAGTTGATGAGAATATGTCGGCATGGGAACAACATATTATGTGTAAAAGTAGTGTTCCACAGTCGTGTATACAAATGGAATTTGACCGTTATTTGGAAGAAGGACTTGAACCTCGATCTCCAGACTTCGATATTCTATTATGGTGGAAGTTAAGAGGAGCTAAATATCCTGTAATGCAAGCAATTGCTAGAGATATATTGGCTATCCCCGTCTCTTCTGTTGCCTCAGAGTCTGCTTTTAGCTCTAGCGGAAGATTGATCAGTCCACATCGAAGCCGACTTCGTCCAAATACCATAGAAGCTTTAATGTGTGCACAAAGTTGGTTGTGGGAAATCGTTAACAAGGGTAACATAACTATCTTTATTTAAGCACAAGTTTTATGTTAAGTTGTACATTTATTATGTTTTGAAGATAATTTATAAAAAAAACGATTCTGCAGATGATGGTAAACCGTTTACATCTGATAATAATGCAACTATATTTGATGACTACGACACAGAAAATGAAGGTGAAGGCGAAGGCAAAGTTACTTATATATTTATGCAAGTTTAGTATTATATAATGTTTTCTGCATAATATTTGGTATTTTAATATGATCAGCTTAGAAAAAAATCTCCTATATTTGGTATATAGTAATATGTCAGATATATAGTAATATGATCAGGTTAAAATGATATTTCGTTTAGTAATTTGAGCAAGTTAGAAAAACAATTCTGCAATATTTGGTATAGTCAGTTGTGTGTTCGAGTTCAGATGCTAAAGTTGTCACGTTCGCCTGTTATTGAATTTAGTATGTCTGCTGCAAGTTAAGGTTTGCAAAATGGTTTCTGTTTGAAATATGCTTGTAGTTATTGGGGATGTTGTTATGTTTGTGGGTGGGCCTAGCTATTATGTGTAGGTAATGGAATTTCTTTATTTGGTTCAAGTGTGAGCCATATCATATGTATGATTTTTATTATCATATGTATGATTTTTATTGTTTATCATTTTACTACCTAGTTCACTAGTCATAAACGTTATACGCCCATCAACACAAGATGTAGATTTAGAGTGGAGAAAATATAGCTTTAATTTGCATTGATCAGAAGCCCACAATGGATGTACCAAGTTTCATGATTGTGTAAAGAAAAATAATATTCTTACTACATTTGACATTGTTAATTTGTTATGCAGGATCTTGATTTACTGTTCTCGCACAAGGTTTTGGTGAATGGTCATGAAGCAACATGGATATCTATTGAAAACTTAACGTATTTGATTTTGTTATGGGTTGTTTGAATTCTCTTTTTAGTTTTCACAATCGGACTTGTAGCAATAAAAAAACGACTAGTTTTGATGCATTTTTTATGATTGTATGAAGTATGCAAAACTATTCATGCATTTATGATGTATTTTAATTACTTAATTCAAGTTTGATGCTTATTATATAAATTTTGGATGTTATAGTAGCTATTTATACATGGAAAAAAAATCCCCGATTCCCCAATGGGGATCCCCATCCCCGATGGGGACGGGGATGGGATTGTGATTTTTATCCTCGTTGGGTATGGGGACGGGGATGGGGACGAATACTGAGATTCGGGGATGGGGATGGGAAACACGATCCCCGACCCTCTCCGACCCATTGCGGCCTGAGATAAAACATGCTAAAAAGTTAGCAAAATTTGCCGAGTGAATCTATAGAGTTTAATTTAAATAAAGAGAACACAAGTATTCAAAATAACCTTCCATGGTTAATAATTTATCAAAGACAATTATGTTGTACGGACATAATTATCGTGTCATTACATAAGTCTCGTGACATTGAACGTTAACATATATTATTTCAGCCCAACACACCTAGCCAAGTGCGTATATTTCTCTTATACAATGCATCCGATGTTTCATTACTAGTGCATCACAACACCACACGATAGCTAGTCGCGACCGGACTGGGCGTCACCCCGATAGATCTATCCATAGCATTAGCGTTGCTTCGATTAACAATTCACGATTCGTGGGTCTTTTAAGGCTAAACAAACTTATGTAATAACTTTCATCTAAACATACAATCGGGTTTCTTGTGTTCAATTTTAAAAACAAAGAAGGTTAACCACTACTTCTCGTTGCACCCTTCGTTTATAATAAGTGCTTTTCCAATAAGTAGGGTTTCCACAACTTCTCGTTACACCCATATTTTTAATAAAACAAGCATGTTATCCCCCTCGCGGGTTTTATAAAACAAGTAAACATGTTAAAAGCGAGGCTATAGACTCACCTTAGCCAATAGTGGTAATGAGACGATCGCCGACGATTAGTGATGCCTGTTTAAACACGAAAACCGCAACCTACCAAATAAGGCACGTTCGTAATAATCGACTCAAGTATAAATCATACTTAAATCATATAAAAATCAAAATTACCAAACCATGACAATCTCGAAAAATATACAATACAAGTGTTATTCTATACCCTTTTATCCAACACTATTCTTTAAACATTGACACTCTTGACATTGACCCGTCATAAGACGCCAAGTCAACGCAAGTCAACTTATCATTTTACTTCACTCGGACCAGTAGTTAAGTCATTGATATAATGACTAAGCACTTGAGTAAATCACCATGTCCAATAGTGAATACTCAACTCACGCCACACAAGTATTGGACTACGTGTCCAAAATACCAATCAGCATGTACACTCCAAATGTACACACCAATATACCCTATCTAGACTTGTCCGATTTCGACGAAACTTGGTCACAAACTCACATATAATATGAATAAGACACAGTTTAAATTTTATTCAAAAATATTACTTCTAAGACCTTCTGCCCGACACACCTTCGTGTTATAAAAACCGGACAGATTTACGCCTTTGACTTGTAAAACCATTTTGACATATCCAAACAACTCCATTTATAAAATCGACACTCGGGTTTGAAAATAGACTCATGACCTGAGGTTTAGACTTTAACATCAGTCCTTGAACATTTTTAAAACTCATTCTATAGTCCCCGAGATTCGATCCAAATATCGACAACAATTTTCGGATTGTGTCGATACTCGTCTCTCGGTACACGAATACTAAAACTATTGTAACTTCGCACTCGTTTGGAGTTGGAAGTCCTACTATATATCAAATCGAAGCTAACGAAATTCTCTACAACTCTATCTTATTAGTTAAACAATAATCATACAGTAAGTTACCTAAAAATGGCCTTTTACCTACTGGTCTAAAATGGTTAGTTAAAAATCACACTAAATCAACATTTTGACCCATTTTATCAATTCATATACTCCTAATATCATCTATCAATCACTCTAATCAACCCTTCTCAATCCTATAACACTTGTATGTACATATCTAATAAAACCAACTTTAAAAATTCATACTTGCAACAACAAAATTTCAAATATAATAATAATAACACAATATCACAACTATAAAAATGGATCAAACATCATGTTCTTCATCAAAATTTGAAAATAAAAATAAAGTGATTGCATGTGGGAAAAACTTATATGGATGTGATCACCTTTCAAAAATAAAGATGGGACTTGTTTTATTTTTTGATAGATCAAAGTAGAAATCAAAATATGGTGAGGTTTTGGTGTTAAGGGTGTACGGCAAAGAGAGGAACAAAAGGGGAGGGTGGAAGATTTTTATTAGCTAGTTTATGTGTGTGAGAGGTTTAATAAAAAAATGGCTTTTATATTAAGTAGTGGAGGGTAGTTTTTGCCAAAGTTGCATAGTTTTGGATCAATAAGTAATTAAATAATTTAAAGGGTAGAAAATGACTATTACTCAAAGTTAAAAATATTTACGAGACTCGCGTTTCGTAAAAATACTGTTTAAAAGTTAAAACACTTCATAAATATAATAATAAAGCTTCGACACGACTTAAAACGTAATTAAATCAAAAACGTCTAAAATATAAAATATCGAGATAATCTATAATAAAACATAAATATTTGGGCATCCGTCGGTATCGCGATCACTATTAGATCTCGTCATTCGTTAAAACGTAAAGCACGAGAAATAAAGATTATACATAATAAAATCATTCATATGATAATTTGAGAATATAATATCGATAACTAACGTATTCCTTGCCGGTTTTCATCTAATCGACATTCTTACGCTAGTTTCAAGTCATAACCTTCTCGGCTAGTCGATAATTTAAAATTCTCATTAAAGTAAACATGTAATACGTAATAGTCGAGATCAAAGTAACGACCTGAAATTGACGGATTGTCACATTATCCCCACCAAATTGGGATCTTCGTCCCGAAGATCAACTTGCGTTCTTCCTCGATCGCTCGTTGAAATCAAAGAGTTAAATGTATTTTGGTCCTCGTCTTGAGTTCCATCAGATTTGACAATAGGAATACGACTTTGTTTCAGTTGCTTACCTTCCTTATCGATAATATCAACAAGTTCCTAGATGAAATGCAATTTACCGCCGATTCATACTTCATCAAGAGGGTTAGTAAGATCTTCGTTGGGAAGAAATTTCTTTAGGTTCGACATATGAAAAGTATTGTGAATTCCTTGTAGCTCTCGAGGTAATTTAAGTTTTCATGCCACCGGACCTACACTCGATATCATCTCGAATGGTCCAAACATGACGGGGACTTAACTTCTCACATTTTCCTAAATATATATAACACCTTTTTCATGGTGATAACTTGGCATAACTTTTCCACCTACCTCGAATTTCAAAGGTTTTCGCTTCGCATCGTCATAACTTCTATGTCTACTACGAGCAGTTAACAAACGATTCTTAGTTCGCACGATCATTTTATTTATCAGAATAAAATGAGCAGAGTCAATAGGTCAACATTGACACAAATCAAGTCATATTTAGACTGAGTTTTTCGAGAGCTTAACAATGAATCCATTGTAATTTGCTCCTACTTCCCAAATGATAACGAATAACACAATCGTAATCACTTAAAGGCTTATTTACCTCTTTTATTCCAGAATACATTGTAGGCTCTTACTATCGGTGGATACCGTACATTTAGTGCCATACAATTAATGTCTCAATAGACGAAGAGTAAAATCATCGCACCCAAATACAAGTCATGGGTTGTGCAGTATCCTCATTCATTCTGAGTTTCCTAGAATCATACACAAATCAAACAGCTCTGAATCATACAGGAGATGTATCACGATCAACAACAAAACCTTTACTTCTTTCAGGTAACGATAAGATCGGCGTGCTGCTGAGTTTTCTTTTCATGGTTTGAAAAGATTTCTCTTCATCAATGCCACACACATACGGTTCATTCTCTGAGTTAGCTTAGTTACTGGTTTTGATATTAAAGAGAATCCTTCAATAAACCTTCGGTAGTAACCAGCCAAACCTAGAAATTGTCGCACTTCAGTTGGAATAGTTGGAACATTCAAATCTTCGATGGCTTCAATTTTCGCAGAATCAACATGTATGCCACTTTTATCATACACATTCAGAGAAATCGTACGGAACTAATCAAAAGATAACACTTTGAGAGTTTCACGTAAAATTTTTGTTCTTTAACATGTTCAAGATAATCCTTAAGTGTTCGACATGTTCTTCCTCGCTGTTCGAGCAGATTAGAATATCATCAATGAAAACGGTTACGAATTTATGAAGACATGGCTTACACATACAATTCATTAAGTCAATGAATACAGCAGGTGTATTGGTCAAACCAGAAGGCATAACCCTAAACTCATAATGATCATCACGAGTTCTAAACGCCATAATAGGAATATCTTCCTCGTGTATGCGAAGTTGATGATAAGCAAAACAAAGATCAATCTTGGAGAAAACACCAGAATCTTGGAGAAAACACAAGAGTTTTGAAGTTGATCAAATAGATAATCAATTCTTAGAAGCGGGTAACGATTCTTGATTGTTAGCCTATGCAGCTCTCGGTAATCGATACACATACGAAACGAATCATCTTTCTTCTTAGCAAATAGAATGAGTTCTACAAACTGACGAGCTCGATCGAATAAAACCTCTATCGGATAGTTCTTAAAACTGCACAAATAATTCCTTCAGCTCTGATGATGCTAATCGATATGGCACACGTACCATAGTTGCAGCACCAGAGATTAGATCAATTAGGAATTCTATTTGCCTTGGAGGCGGAAGCCTTGGCAAATCTTCCAGAAACACTTAGGGATAGTCACGAATGACTACAATATATATACTCACTTTCTTTATGATTCCTTCTACGATACCTAAGCCATGAATAATCCACAACCTTTTTCAATATACTTACGAGCTCTGATGCACGAAAAGAATTTTCAGTTTGGAATTATTTTTCCCTTCAGTAACCTCATCAGCCTTGCCTTGATTTATGTGTCCCATGAGCTAATAAGCCATGCAGACAGCTTCACAAATAGCAATTGGCTTAGAAGAAGTCACATCACCGCATTTATTCTTGGTCAACCGTGAATATACTGCTTGACCTTGACGGTTCGGGTTCCACAATTCTTGGACATAAAGGATTCAACTTACGGAAACACTTGATATATCTACCAATGTTAGTTCCCTTCAGTTTCATATTGTACAACACTTGCTCCATACTTTGGAAATGCTTCGAGGACAAGCTCCTCAGTTAACCGTTTCCTCACCTTAGTCCATGGTGTCCCATAAGTAACGATACCTATGGAAGCAAGTCTGTCATCCCACCAAATTAATGCACGACCTTGGAGAGTAGCGATTTCAAATTGCACCTTATCCTCCTGATTAGGGTCACTGATTCGAAAGACTGACGCCATCTTTTCAACAACTGACACAATCCTCCATCATCTTTAGTCCCCTTAAGAGTCTACGGTTGAACTTTATAAATGAAGTGTAGTTATAGCCTCTAACTTCGGGCACATTTGTTCCATCCGTACCACTAACATTATTGGCTTCAGCTTCAGCTCCAGTTCCAGATCCATCATTCATGTTGGCCATGAATTCAGCTAAAGATACAACAACTTATTTACTAATAACTTGGCATGTTTGTGCTTCGGTCTTAGCTTTCATTGACTGCATGAGTCTTGTGTAACGCAAATCAAATCATAATGAGTATTCATTCAATGATTGCGTTATACCACAGAAATTTAAAGGGAAAAGCAAAGAAAGATAATAATAGAACGATGTAGAATTAGGTATCAAAAGATAGTCATTCCATTGATCACAAACTAGTACAAGTTGTATTGTTAAGTATTATAGATAATCATCGTCTAATGCCATACAATTTAAAAGACTAGTTCTACTAACTGATGTCACAGTTTAGTTAGAGATTTATGAAAAGATACTACAATTGATAAACTAATCCACTAAGATTTACTAGGTAATTCACATGGCTAATAAGGCTCCTCGGTCCCACAAGAAGAAGATTTCTTCAGTGTTTTTCAGAGACGCTTGATATCCTCCTCAATTGGCGGTTTTGGAAAAGCCCCAATACAACCATCTCACGATCAAGGAATTATAGGAACAAAATCAAAGAATGAATCGAGCAAACGAATTATGAGTCAGTAAGAGTTTAATCACGCAGATGCTATATGCTTAAGCCCACACGTTTATGAATCATTATTTCCATGGATTGATCAAGTCCTTCCAAATAAGATTCAGAAATTTGTAGTTCAACAATTTATAATTTCTTTGTTCAATAAATGGCCAATTTATTTCAACGATTATAAATCACTTTATTTAAGCATCGCCAGCTCAACGCAAAAGATCAAGATCGAAACAAACGAGAAACTGATTTAGCAGAAAATGATCAGTGATATGATATGGAATCCTGGTTGGCATGTGAACACCATAACAATCAATCTCAATTCCTAACAACCAGTAGTACCATCTTAGACAAACTTGTTTTTTATCAAAACAGTATAATGTCGAAGATTAATAAAAATGCAGATAAAATTTGCTAAACGAAATTAACGAATCAAAAAATCAAGAATAAGAACCAAGGAATCAAAATCCTTGTAACCAAAAGAATATCAGCAAGAATATTAACCGTTTCGTTGGGATCATTATATCCACAACTTAGTTAGTCTTGATAATAACAGGATTCATTTCAGGAATAGCTTCAGCGCTAGCATTAAAATGACTAGGGTGGCTTCGTGACAATCTACGTCATATAAATCTCGTATAAGTATAAAATTATCATTTATAATTAAATTAATGAAAACATACCTTGTAGTTCACAAGTTCAAATAATCAATAAAGATTACAACAACATATATATATATATATATATATATATATATATATATATATATATATATATATATATATATATATATATATATATATATATATATATATATATATATATATATATATATATATATATAATGCCATATATATATATAAATACTATCATTCTCGTCCATTGGCAACTCAGAGGTTTCGCTTGCAACTGTTATAGTTAAAAGATTTCAAAAAATTCATTTTTGGAAAATCTTTTCGTTCTCTATAACTTGAGCTCTGATGCCAATCTGTAACACCCCCAAATTTCGGTCATAACAGCGGAAGGGTCCTTGGGTGTTACTATCATGGTTCAATCTTATAATCATAGAAAACGGCTCAAAACGAGTCGTTTTAAATAAAAACATCCATCCATTCATTTAACAATAAAACTTTTCACATGGTTCCAGATAATTTAAAGTTTACAAACACAGTAAAGGATAAAAGATTCTTTGAATGGATATTATTTGTAAAAGCGGGCCAAAACATTTCAAATAAGCAAGCTTCACGAAACCACCTTCCTCGAGTGCCTTCCCTATCGACCTGAGATAAAACATGCTAAAAAGTCAGCAAAATTTGCCGAGTAAATCTATAGAGTTTAATTTAAATAAAGAGAACACAAGTATTCAAAATAACCTTCCATGGTTAATAATTTGTCAAAGACAGTTATGTTGTACGGACATAATTATCGTGTCATTACATAAGTCTCGTGACATTGAACGTTAACATATATTATTTCAGCCCAACACACCTAGCCAAGTACGTATATTTCTCTTATACAATGCATCCGATGTTTCATTAATAGTGCATCACAACACCACGCGATAGCTAGTCGCGACCGGACTGGGCGTCACCCCGATAGATCTATCCATATCATTAGCGTTGCTTCGATTAACAATTCACGATTCATGGGTATTTTAAGGCTAAACAAACTTATGTAATAACTTTCATCTAAACATACAATCGGGTTTCTTGTGTTCAATTTTTAAAACAAAGAAGGTTTACCACAACTTCTCGTTGCACCCTTCGTTTATAATAAGTGCTTTTCCAATAAGTAGGGTTTCCACAACTTCTCGTTGCACCCATACTTTTAATAAAACAAGCATGTTATCCCCCTCGCGGGTTTTATAAAACAAGTAAACATGTTAAAAGCGAGGCTATAGACTCACCTTAGCCAATAGTGGTAATCAGACGATCGCCGACGATTAGTGATGCCCGTTTTAACACGAAAATCGCAACCTACCAAATAAGGCGCGTTCGTTAATAATCGACTCAAGTATAAATCATACTTAAATCATATAAAAATAAAAATTACCAAACCATGACAATCCCAAAAAATATACAATACAAGTGTTATTCTATACCCTTTTATCCAACACTATTCTTTTAAACACTCTTGACATTGACCCGTCATAAGACGCCAAGTCAACGTAAGTCAACTTATCATTTTACTTTACTCGGACCAGTAGCTAAGTCACTGATATAATGACTAAGCACTTGAGTAAATCACCATGTCCAATAGTGAATACTCAACTCAAGCCACACAAGTATTGGACTACGTGTCCAAAATACCAATCAGCATGTACACTCCAAATGTACACACCAATCTACCCTATCTAGACTTGTCCGATTTCGACGAAACTTGGTCACAAACTCACATATAATATGAATAAGACTCAGTTTAAATTTTATTCAAAATTATTACTTCTAAGACCTTCTGCCCGACACACCTTCGTGTTATAAAAACCAGACAGATTTACGTCTTTGACTTGTAAAACCATTTTGACATATCCAAACAACTCCATTTATAAAACCGACACTCGGGTTTGAAAATAGACTCATGGCCTGAGGTTTAGACTTTAACATCAGTCCTTGAACATTTTTAATACTCATTATATAGTCCCCCAGATTCGATCCAAATATCGACAACAATTTTCGGATTGTGTCGATACTCGTCTCCCGGTACACGAATACTAAAACTATTGTAACTTCGCACTCGTTTGGAGTTGGAAGTCTTACTTTTTATCAAATCGAAGCTAACAAAATTCTCTACAACCCTATCTTATTAGTTAAACAATAATCATACAGTAAGTTACCCAAAAATGGCATTTTACCTACTGGTCTAAAATGGTTAGTTAAAAATCACACTAAATCAACATTTTGACCCATTTTATCAATTCATATACTCCTAATATCATCTATTAATCACTCTATCAACCCTTATCAATCCTATAACACTTGTATGTACATATCTAATAAAACCACCTTTAAAAATTCATACATGCAACAATAAAATTTCAAATATAATAATAATAACACAATATCACAACTATAAAAATGGATCAAACATCATGTTCTTCATCAAAATTTGAAAAGAAAAATAAAGTGATTGCATGTGGGAAAAACTTATATGGATGTGATCACCTTTCAAAAATAAAGATGGGACTTGTTTTATTTTTGATAGATCAAAGTAGAAATCAAAATATGGTGAGGGTTTTGGTGTTAAGGGTGTACGATAAAGAGAGGAACAAAAGGGGGTGGAAGATTTTTATTAGCTAGTTTATGTGTGTGAGAGGTTTAATAAAAAAATGGCTTTTATATTAAGTAGTGGAGGATAGTTTTTGCCAAAGTTGCATAGTTTTGGATCAATAAGTAATTAAATTATTTAAAGGGTATAAAAATGACTATTAGTCAAAGTTAAAAATATTTACGGGACTCGGGTTTCGTAAAAATACTGTTTAAAAGTTAAAACGCTTCATAAATATAATAATAAAGCTTCGACACGACTTAAAACGTAATTAAATCAAAAACGTCGAAAATATAAAATATCGAGAAAATCTATAATAAAACATAAATATTTGGGCATCAGTCGGTATCGCGATCACTATTAGTTCTCGTCATTCGTTAAAACGTAAAGCACGAGAAATAAAGATTATATATATAATAAAATCATTCATATGATAATTTGAGAATATAATATCGATAACTAACGTATTCCTTGCCGGTTTTCATCTAATCGAAATTCTTACGCTAGTTTCAAGTCATAACCTTCTCGGCTAGTCGATAATTTAAAATTCTCATTAAAGTAAACACGTAATACGTAATAGTCGAGATCAAAGTAACGACCTAAAATTGACGGATTGTCACATTTTCCATCACTTTTCATTCCACTGCTTTTGAACAAAGATTCCCCTGCTGGTGTTCATTCCCTTGCTAAGAGTTCTTTTCTTAAGTTGGGTTTGTTCTTTTTAAAAGTGTTTATATGTGATTTTAGACTAACAATGCAGAGATTCAAATGGTGCATGCTACACTCATGAGAGAATCAGGTATATGCTCTATGTTTTAGGGGAGGTTAGGTCACACCTTTTGGATTTAGGGGTATCCTTAGGATACTCATATATGATTCTAGATCATATCCACTGGTGAGTAAGGGTTCAAAATGAAGAAAACTTGCTGCAAAGCTTGTTAGAATTCTGAAGCCTTGAGGCACTATAATGTGTACTTACACTTCTTTCTTCAACAGCTTGCTGTCTAGATTCAGATGTTTAGTACACATTACGAAGACTACGTGACCATAGGTAAGGGAAAGGTAGGGATGGTGACTAGGGTATGCTTATTTTCTTGGGTTGACCAGGTGTAGGGTTGCTTATGTGTTAACTCTTTGTGTTTAGAACTTGGCTGAATGGAGGATTCTTGAGTTTCTGTGTATCTACCTTGTGTTTACAAGGGTGTGCATTAGAGCAGAGTTGTTTAGCATTGGTCTCTTCATGATTAGTCTAATATCCCTAGGAAAGTTTCCCCTGCTTTCAACTTTTGATTCCCCTGCTTGATCAACATTCCCCGGTTTGACCGTTGACCGACAATGCCGTTACCCTGCTTATAGCCGTTGGGCCTGTGTCCTAAAATTTTGGTTAGGGAATATTTTATTCTTTTTAAAAGATATTTAAGGCACTTTCTTCGCTGATTAGTAATCTTTTCTTTATTATTTCAAACAAACTATTTTTTTATCAAGATTTATCTTTAATATTTTTGCAATTTGAAAATTTGGTCCAATCACAGCTCTTCAATTCGCCTATAAAAACTTAATTCCCTTAACCAGCAGGTCCATCTCTCTCCCTCGACTAAATCCCACCTAACTCTCACCATTATAAACCTTCAAACGTTTTCAACATTTATCATGTCTCTCAAAATTGCTGCTAATCATAATCAAATTGCTCGTTTACATGATGAACCAACAGAATTCATTGATGCAGTGGCTTTTCTAAAATCTTTGTATTTTAGAGTGGCTCTTCTCATCAGTCCCAGGATTTACACCTCACACGTCCAGTAGTTTTGGTCTAAATTAATGACCAAAACAGTGGATGGAGAGGTAATAATTCAAAGCACAGTAGATGGTCATCCCAAGGTGATTACACTTGCCTCCATCAGAGACAAGCTTGTTCTGGATGATGAGGATGACATAACCAACCTACCTGATGCTGAAATCTTTGAGGGTCTTGTTAAATTGGGGTACACTCTTTCTGATGATCAAAAATGTAAGTTTGCTAAAGGTCAGTTTGTCCTACATTCGAAATATTTGATTCATACAATTTTGCAATGTTTGTCATCTAAAACTACTGCTTTTAATGAATTTGGAAGTGAAGTTGCTTCTGCCCTGATATGCTTAGCAACAGGGAGAAAATACTGTTTTTCTCAAATGATTTTCAAAGGAATGGTTAAAAATGTCACAAGCAATACTAAATTTTGTATGTACCCAAGGTTTACACAACTTTTGCTGAATATGAGTGAACATGGTCCTATCAAACACAAAAACTATTTTTCAGCCACCAAACACTCTACCAAACTGTTTACCACACTTCTTGCACCATCTCCACAATTTTCTGGCAGGGTTGTTCCACTCACTTCCATCATGATGAAACAAATCAGACAAGAAGCAGCTAAAAACAAAGTAGCCACACACAAACCATCTGATTCCCCTGCCGAGACTCTATCCCCTGCCAGTACTCTACCCCCTGTTGATCCAAAACATGAAAGGAGAACCAAATCTAGGTTTGCCAGGTCTCCCTTGCCTGGTGAATCCTCACAAGTAGCAAAGATGAGAGCCTCCAAAAGGTTGGAGCACACTAAGGGTTTGGCTGCCACTACTCTCTCATCCTCAAGGGGTGAGCAGGATAGTGACACCATCAGTAAGTCCTCTCCCTCACTCAGTGATACCCAAAAGAGGGGAGCAATCCCATTCTAGGGTTGAGAGCAGAATGCAACCTTTTTCCATCTTGGAATTGATGAATATGTGCATTAGCTTGAAAAAGCAAAATGCACAACTTGTATAAACTGTCAAAAAGCAAGGTCTGGTTATCAATAATTTGGAAACCAGACTTGCTACACTTGAGGGGAGGAGAAAGCCCAAGCTTATCATATCTATAGATGAGGATGCTTCCAAAGGGGAGGAAGTTCCTAACACAGATGAATCTACTCAATGGTATGCATATCCGGGTGAACAGGATCTTAAACAAGGAAAGGTAGCAAGTGTTGAGAAAGGGACTGAGAAAGGAAGTGATAAGGGGAGTGCCACAAAAGATATTGCTCAAACATTGTTGACTATGGGCAATCAAGAAGAAGCCCTTGCTTTTAAAATTTCCCCTGCTATAACTGATCCCCCTGCTGTAAGTTTTTCCCCTGCTGTAAGTTTTTCCCCTGCTAAGCCTATCACTCAAACATTTGTTAGGAAGAATAGAAGGCAACCAGCTCAGAAGGGAATTAAAATTGGAGAACCTGCACCTAAAGCCAAACCAGCACCAGCAGTGGAACCAAAAGACAAGGGAAAAGGGATCATGGTTGAACAGCCCAAGAGAAAATACAAGCACAGAACTCCTAAACAACAAAGGGCTCAAGAAGAATATGATGAACAGGTAGCTCTCAGACTTCAACAAGAAGAGATTGATATGCAGGATCAGAGAATACAAAAGATGAGGCCCAAAGAGATGCTTAAGCAGATTGAAATCATGCATAGAGAGTTAGATGACAGGGTGCCTCATGTTCAAGAATTTCTAGATCAATGGGAAAAGGAGTTGGTAAATGCTCCTTTAGAAGACAGGTATGAACTGATTTGTTTAGTTTACAAGTATCAAAATGAATATTTGAGAAAAATGGCAAATCAGATTCAGAAGGAAAAATATTTGAGGTCTGAGAAGGGGAGGCTTGCACACTACAAAGTTTTGCTCAAAAGACACAAGAAGTAGACTGATGGTCATTTCAGAGACATGACTTTTGGGGATATAGAGAAGGCAGTCCGGCCAGTTCTAAGAGAGTTAAAATATGGAAGACTTCATAGCTATCAACACTCCTGAGGAAGCTGAGTATCTCATGAGGCAAAATGAAGTGTTATAGAGAGCTAGGGAATCAAGAAAAAGAAAGGCTGAAGGAACAACAGTGGAAACAACACAAGCAGGTGCATCAACACAAGCAGGTGCATCATCACAAGCAGGTGCATCATCACAAGCAGGTGCATCATCTCAAGCAGGTGCAAGTTTTCCAGCAATTGAGAGATCTGTACTCAATGCACAAAGAGCAGCCAAAAGACTCAAGAGGATGGAGAAATTTGGTATAGTTACTAAGGAGACTCAACGTCCCTCAAATGAAGAAATAGATAAGCAGCTAGTTATGCAAGAAAATGATGAAATCTCACCTAGTGAGTTTGGGAAGAAATTTTACATAGTGGAATATGATGTTTATGAACACAAGGGGATGACTTGGTGGAAGCTTACAAGAGCTGACAATACAGCACATACATTTCTAAGCCTAGATATTATGTTTCTAACTTTGGATAGTAAGGACTTAGATGATCTGTGGAAGATTTTGAAGAAGACCTTTGCTGAAAAACCTCCCACTATGGATGGTGTAGAGAAGGATTGGGTGATCTGGGAATGCATGCATAGGATGTATGAGCATGAACTGTTTGATCCCATATTTGATGCAGTAAATGGGGGAAATTTGTTGTATTGGAAGCTATTTACAAATTCTGGGGTTTATGAGATAGTTATGGAAGGGGTAAATGTTTACTTGATTAATCATCGTTATTATCCTTTCAATCAAGAGACCTTGAAGAAATTGGCACAAGCTGATTTGATTGTAGATGCTAAAGCGCCTGTTGCTTATGATCTGGTAAGGATGATGTACAGTCAGCTTTGGCCAGGAACTTTGTAAGCATCCTCATCAACTAGTATTTATTCAGAAACTTGTCTTTGGGTGAAAGCATAAGTTTAGGGGAGGATTGTTGAGAATAAATATAAGTGTATTAGTTACCCCTGCTAGTTGGTCAAAGTTTTCCCTGCTAGAGTAAGTTCCCCCTGCTAAATAACAAAGGCAGGGGGATTGGTTCCCCTGCTGAAGTCAAAGGCCCTGCTGCTAGAGATAAACTTGGAATAGATTATAACGCGTTTCAGTTACTACTCCGAGATACTTTCCAAGTTTGTTAGTAGTAATCTTGTACGTGAGTCCTTGTACTATAAAAGGACCCACTATGTTATCATGCAAAGTGTGTCTTTCTCTATTGTCTTTCATTTCATACATTAAGGTTTTTGTAACCCTAATACCATTATTGGGTATTCGTATATCTTTGATATATTAAAGTTTAACGTTTGCTTTAACCATTTGTTCTTGTGCTAAACAATACATTCCGCATCTTGTTTAGTTACTTTGTATTGCAAAGTTTCTCTAGTGTTAGATTGAATCTATTCTCTCTATCACAACCCTTAAATAAGCTAAGGTTTAAGATCTGAGTTTGGGATCAACATTAATGTTTCTATCTATCTCCATGCAATGATGTGAACACTATTTATAGGTGTAATACTCAAACTCTAGTCAATGGTATTAAGAAGAATTAACTGCCCATTAACCTCCTCTTAATGTGCTCCATAATACCATGAATAATGGTTACATGACCAATTAAACGTGGTCATCAATGCAGTTAAATTGCCACTTAAATAGGTCAAAGACCATTACAAGTATACTTGTTCAGATCTAGTATTTGTCTATCCTTCAGTCCCACTAAAGCATTAGCCATCCTGAGGATGTTCCCGTTGAAGCCTTCAATACTGAATAAGATTCACTGATGAGTATTACAGAAGACAAGTCTTTAGTGGAATTACTCTCTGATGAATATCTTCAGTCCACAGTTACATTCCCTGAAGAGTTAACTCACTGAAGATCATCATTAATGTTGAATAACATATTAGCCACTATAAGAGAAAAGGTGTTCAGGGACTTATGGGTGTACACTCCGTACCTCCTTACCCATTCATGAGTATGAACTGAACCTACAAATGAACTATATTTCCAACAGTTTCATGCTTTCGGTTTTTTTCGATCTAAAAATTTATATACCGATCCCATACCGAACAGGATTCGGATATCGGTACCGGTACCAGGAAATCAGAATTTTCCGTATTTTTTTCAAGAATTTCCTGATTTCGTACCGAATTAGTGATCCCGAATTTTTTTCACCTGGTTTTTAAGTCTCGGTACCGTTCGAACGATTCAAATACCGGAAACAATTACAGGTATGGTTCGAGTTCAAATTCGACATTCGGTTCGAAATGCTCACCTAGCTGATTTTGATGGTGTCTTGTGAAAAAAAGAAGCGTTATGTTATTGATTTGTAAAGTTACAAATAGGAAATTAGTCATGTTTTAAAACCGCCTCTTAATTGACTCGGTTGAGTTATAATCGTCAGGTTGTTTGGTTCAGTTTATTAGATGACTTGTAAAAATAAAGTGTCTGTAAAAATATATGTTGTCTGTTTGTAAATGCATATATGACTGTTTGTTTTGTGTGCTGAATATATAGTCTGAATCAGAGAAGTTTACTATTGTTTCCTTTTAAATTACTTAAATGAGGGAGTTAGAGGGTAAATATATAAAATAAAGATAATAAGTCATGACTTAATACAAAGCACCCTCCTCCTAGCTTTTTCCAGAAAGTCGTTAATTTATTTTAAGCACAAAACAAGCGAACTACTTATAACTCAATCTATATTCCTATTTTTTAATTAAGACTCTATAAGTCTTTATCAAACATTACCTAAGATTAATTTGTTTTCAATAAAAATAAAATAAAAAGTGTATATAAATATCTGGTGTTCATGTGTTAAGCTTAAAAATCACTTACTAACACATATAACTTGTAAAAATAAAATTACATCGCAAATTATATGTAATTAGAGTCCGGTTATTTAAGATACCTTGTATCCTTTGGATACAAGGGGACAAATCTGGGCCACTCATCCATTTTAATCAACGATCCACGTTTAAACAAAAAAAAAGCGGAGGGGTAGTTACGTAATATCACAACCGCGCCCAAACCCTAACCCCCTCTTTTCGCTACATTCAACCGTCATTTTTCATTTCATCCAAAATCACACACACACAAAAAACACACAGTGAAAACACACACAAACAAAACCCACCATCTCCATCAACGATTTCACCTTCAAAAACACATCATCCGATCAAATAATCAACAACGATGACAGGGAAGCCGAAAAACGAGCCATCTTCGAAAAAACCAGATAAAACAACAATAAAAACAAGGCAAAAAGGTATAAAATCACAGATCCATCCTTTTTCTATGCTTTTTAAGTTTTTTAAATGCTTTTTAAGCTTTTTCTGAGCTTTTTCTGAGCTTTTTCTCTGTTTTTTTATACTTTTAAGCTATATCAATGATTCTTCTATGCTGTTTAACTAAATGTATGATGAATATAGTAGATCTATGAAAATAAACATCATTTGATACTTTTAAGCGAGTTTTGTGTTTAAAAATAGATTGCATGTGAATATAAGCATCTCGGTTGGTTAAAAAAATGAACAGAATGGGATTTAAAAAAGTTGAGAAAAAATAGTTTCCTAAACTGATAGAACATATATGATAAAAAAAAGTATAACATATATGATAAAACCTTATCATATATGATGAGTGAAAATACAATAAAAAGCACTAGGATTAGAACATATATGATATTATATTGCTTGCATCATTTGATAGTTTTAAGCGAGTTTTGGGTTTAAATATTGCTTGCAAATAAAATCAAAAGCAGAAGGATTAGAACATATATGATATCATATTGCTTGCATCATTTGATAGTTTTAAGCGAGTTTTGGGTTTAAATATTGCTTGCATCATTTGATAGTTTTAAGTGAATATAAACATCTCGGTTGAGCAAAAATGGTTTCCTAGACTGATAAAACATATATGATAAAACCTTATCATATATGATGAAACCTTATCATATATGATGAGTGAAAATAAAATCAAAAGCAGAAGGATTAGAACATATATTTGATAGTTAAAAAATGAGACATCATATTTGATAGAACCTTATCATATATAATTCATCATATTTCATAAGTTATGCAACATATAAACCTTTAAACAGATGTAATTTTGTCTAACTTTGCGCTTTTATTGCAGATGAACAGCATACAAAAAACAAGGATGACGAGACAGAAGAACAACCTGAAAGAAGCTTAGGTAAAAAAAGCAAAAAAATATACAGAAAAGTAAAAATAAGTATCATATCTGATAAGTTTTTTTTATCAGCAGTTACTATAAAAATAATGAAAGAAAAAGCTGCAGCGCGTGAAAGAGCAAGACAAAACAAAGAGAAGGGCAAAGGTGTAACTGAAGCTGTCAATCAAACAAAGACCAAGGAAAAAGCTGTCGAAACAAAGGGCAAAGGAAAAACGAATTTGAAAACAAAGAAAGCTGAAAAGCCAAAAGAGACGACAGAAGGTAAGAAAAATATACTACATATCATATTAATTCATTAGGAACAAACATACAATACTGAACATCTCTTTGCTTTGTAAAAAATGTAGAAGAAAGTGGTACGGAAGAAGATGATGTTTCAGAAGACGAGAAAATTAGCAGCGGGGAAGAATATGTAGATGAAGAAGCCGAGTCTGAACAAACCGAGACAGAAGAAGGTAACAACGATGAGGAAAACGAAGAAGAGCCAGAGGGCAATGACGAGGGGGAAGAAGATGGAGATGACGCAGACGAGGAGGAAGACGATGGAGATGACAAAGACGAGGAGGAAGACGATGACAATAATGAGGGTGAAAGTAGCGAAGATGATGATGAAGACCAGGATGAAGAGGAACCTGTGAAAGAAAAGAGGGTCAAAGATGTTTTGAAGAAAATAACAAAAATCAAGTTCATCAACCCTTCAAAAACAAAAAAAGGTAACAATTAATGATAATTTTATCAAATACGATATAGCATAAGAAAATATTTATGTATCATTTATGTTGATTGTATAATACTAACACGTTTCATTCTATTTTGCAAAACAGCAAGCTTTCCTGAAGTGGTAAAGAAGGATAAAAAAGCCGGAAAAAGGAAGTTGGAACAAAAGCAAGAAGCAAAACGTCCACATAAAGGGACAAAAAGACAGAAGCATACATACAGTGGGGGCAAAAAAACAACTGGGAAAAAAGAAACAACTTCGCAGGAAGAATCAAGCGAAGGAGAAGAAGATGACCAGATGGATGAGAAAATCGAAACAGACGATGACGAGGAGAATGAGCAGATGGTTGGCACATCAAAGATGCTAGTTGTCAAACCTTCACCTTCTAAAGGCAACAAGTTAAAAAAATATGAAACTGAAGAAGAAGAAGAAGACGACTACGCGATGGTTTTGGATAAAAAGAAGAAGGGTAGAGGTCCAACAAAAAAGAAGCAGACAAAGGTATACCCTACTGCCTTGACCAGATGCTCACCTAAATCGTTGTTCGAAGCAACCTCAGGACTGTCAGATGAGAGAAAGAAAGTTTTAAAACAAATTGGTTTTGAGAGGTACATTGAGTTTCCCATAGACGAGCTGTCTTCACACCTTCTGTACCATGTTTTCGAGAAGTTCCATCCACAAAGCATGGAACTGAGACTCCCCAAAGGATCCATCAAAATAACAAGAGAAAGGGTGCAACAAATGCTTGGGGTCCCGATGGGGACAATATCTCTTAATGAACTGCCGGAAAGGGAAGACGATGATGCTTTCATCGAAGAATGGAAGGCTCAATACGGCACATTAAAACCAAGCGCAACAACAATTGCAAAAAGGATCCAGTCGACCAACACAGCAGACTTCACCTTCATAATGAACTTCCTTATGCTCTTTGGTGGCACGATGTGCAACTTAGACTCTGGTGGGAAAGTCCTTTTGAAGATTTTGAAGAAGGTCACAGAGAAACAAAACATTAATGAGATAGACTGGTCGTCCTATATACTAGAAAGCCTCAAGAAAAGTAAAAGCAAGTGGAACGACCAAGCTGTGAAACGATGGTACAACGGACCTGCTACTTTCTTGTGTGTAAGTAAAACCAACTGTTTTTTTTAATTTAAAACTTACTTTATATGTTTTCGTTCTCTTTAACCAAAAAAAACTTGTTCTTTTCACAGCTGCTTTACTTGGACTCAACTTACTTCCCAGGAGTAGCCGTGATGCGGCGAAGACCAGCAATAAGAAGCTGGAATGGTCGGTTGATGAAGTTGAGAATACAAGAAGAAATGAAGATTCAATGTTTGGGGAACCTGGAACATCAAGATGAGTACAAGGAAGAAGATGTCCACATGTGGATTGATGTGTACAAAAACAACGACTTCTACCTGGAACCAATTAAAGACAGGAAACCACAAACATTAGAGGTAAAACAAAAAACTATGACATATATGATAGTATGAACTATCATATATGATAGTACATACTATCATATATGATAGTACATACTATCATATATGATAGTATGAACTATCATATATAAAGTATCATATACAAAAGATACTAATACACTTGCAACATACATTTTTCTATGCAGGAGTTTGTTGAAAAAAGTATTGATCGATTTGGAGAGATATATGAGGCAAGAAGAGTGCTTGCTGAAACACTTGGAGAAGGACTTAAAAAGTTTGAAAATGATGAAACATTAATTGGTCTATGCAAGGAATACCAGATGGTATTCAAAAGAAACAAGGACGATGACCTTGATGTGGATTTCATGGATTGGGAGCAAACCTCCACGGACGATGGGAAAACAGAAGATGTTGCTGCTTCAGTAAAACAGCCGGTTACTCTTGAAAGTATACAAACTGAGGATGAGGAATCTGCTCAAAAAGCTCAAAAGGCAAAAGATAAAGAAAAGGAAACTGAAAAAGAGGAACTGGTCACCGAAGCTGGGTTGGTTCACCATCCAAAGTCAGCTAAAGAAGCAGCGATGTTGGCAGAGGTTCATAAGACTATTTTTACAGACGAGCCATTGTCCGGGGAGTTTGAAAACGACCCAGAGTTTGATGAATACCTGGACAGGTATTGCATGGAGTTGGAACGCCAAGCTGCAATTGAAAGTGAAAAAAAGAAGCTTGAGGAAGAAGCGATGGCGAAAAGGAAAACCAGAGGAACGAGGCAACCAAAGTCTCTCAAATCAACACCATCTTTCAGCCAAATCACAAAAACGCCTGAAACAACACCTAAGCAGATAGTGATGATGGTAGAAGAAGATGATGCTGCAAAAGAACAAAAGAGGCCATCCCGCTTGCTCCTTTATAACTACATAAACAAGAAAGCACCAGCACGGGGGAAGCTCACTGTAGCAGAGTTGATGATAGGAGAGAGTTTGTTCTCAATGCTTAATAACAACCTGTAAGTAAAAGCTAAAAAACTAACAAACTATATATCATTCAAGTAGGATCATATATATATGATAAAAGTAAGTAATTGAAATATGTTTGCAGGGATTTCATATTTGAGTCGGCGGACAATAATTATGCTTGCATGAGGGACAACATGCAGACAATGGCTCCGGGCTTAAAGGTAGATGCACCTGTCATTGACACATACTCAAATGTACTGAACTTTGAAGAACACACTCGCACAGGAGGAAAAAGAAGAAACAGTACTTCATGTCAACTATGATTGTAAGTACATCTTACATCATATGTGTTTTTTATAACAAAATTATGTCCACAAACTAAAACAAAAAATGTATTATTGATTATGCAATACAGACAGCGAACATGTTTCATTGGAAACTGGCAAACGGACAGTATGACGTCCAGAAGCAGTTTCAAAAGTTTGAAGAGAACATGAGAACCTCCATGGGAGAAGATGAGGACTTGCTGAAGTTGAAGAATGTAAATCTGGTAAACACTTGACTAACATATATGATAAAAAAAAGTAAAACATATAGTATTAGAACATATATGATATTACAGTTACAGTTTACAATAAATTTGGTAAACACTTGACTAACATATATGATAAAAGAAGTAAAACTTATCATATATGATAAAAACTTATCATATATGATGAGTGACATGCAATCAAATGCAGTAGGATTAGAACATATTTGATATTAAATTTTACAATAGATTCAAAAAAATATAACTTATAAAAACTCTGCAGGTGTTCTTCCCGGTCATATCTCACCAGCACTACTACTTGGTGGTCTTTAACCTCGTCAACGGCGCCGTGTCAATCATCGACAACTCGAAAGTCGCCAGCACATATGAAAGCAAGTACCAGACGTACTGTGACCTACTGGTAAGTCACTAAATACATAAATAAACTAAAAAAACATGAACATCTGTGCATTTCAAAAAGCATCTAAAAAAATCACACACCAAAGAATATGACAAGCTTGGGGCTTTTTTTTGCAGATGAAAATGTTTATGATGTATATGGAGAGTGTGCAGCACAAAATGACAAAAAAACTCAAGAAGCATACAATCATTCGACCAAAGTGGGGAACAATGTACAACGACATCGATTGTGGGGTGTTTGTGATGATGCACATGGAGCATTATGAGGGCGAAAGTGCAAAAGGTTGGGTTTTAGACTTCCCGAGTGATTCAGATGAGCAACGAAAGGAAATACTGAAGCTGAGGTTCAGGATAGCTGCAAAGATATTATCACACGAGAAGAACACCAGGAGGCAGCAGGTAACAGATGAAGCCTATGAATTTGCAAGAACATACCAGATGCAACCATACAAGACAAAGGTCATCAAAGAGGCAATCAAAGCAAGAAAGGAGGAACAAGACAGAGATGTGGCCAAGAGTGCCATCTGAAGAAGGAAAGACAAAAAGACAATACAGTTTAAGACATTAATTTTTAATTTGGTCTGTAATAACTTAGATTTTTGTTTAAGACTTCCGCTTTGCTTAGCCTATCCTCTGGGTAAGGGGTACGCGACATGCAGGAGAACCCATGGTGAGTTGCTCCAAACTTGGGGTCAACTAGTCGTAGATCATGGATCGGTTAATAGGCATCCATTAGTCCGACTACCCCCGAGTCATGTCGCCTACCTTGATAAGCTTTAACGCTTAACCCACTGGAACATTAGGCTAGGCAAAGAGATTAGTGAACTGATTTAGATTAGAAGCAGTTAGATGACTTATCCAATCGGAAAAGGAGTACGCGGCATGCAAGAGAACCCATGATGGGTTGCTCTAAGCTTGGGGTCAACTGGTCGTAGATCGTGGGTCGTTTAATAGGAATCCATTAGTCCGACTACCCCCGAGTCATGTCGCCTACACCTGACGTACCATTGGAAAACATTTGGATAGAATCGTAGGGAAGACAAGTTGCTGGCGGTAAAGTAGGATGTACCGCATTTTGTGGATACAACTTGTTTTAACTTGTAACCCGTCGAATTTTCTATTATGAAATGGAAAATGAATATTTTGTTTCATGTGTATTGTTCTTGAATTAAATTTCTAGAGAACAGAAGGATATTGTAAAACATGTAAACCGTTAAAAACAAAACTATCATGTATGAAACATTAGTTTCATATATGATAGTCCAAAAAAAAACTTGTAAAAACACACTTGCTATGAAAACGAAATTCTTGAAAGAAGTAACATTAGCATCTTAAAAACTATCATATATGATACTGATGTATCATATATGTTGTGTTGACAACTTAACATATATGATACATTACTATCATATCTGATAGTCCAAAAAAAACTTGTAAACTGACAAAAGCAAACTAGAAAAAACTAAAGGATTGAACACAACTTAACATATATGATACATACGTATCATATATGTTGTGTTGACAACTTAACATATATGATACATCACTATCATATATGATACTCCAAAAAAAACTTAAAAAACTGACAAAAGCAAACAAACTAAAGAAAAAAAGGGATTAAACACAACTTCTCATGACTCATTGACATATGATTATCCAAAAAAAGATAGTATCAAAAACAACTTCTCATGAATCAAAGTAATCAAGACAAAATATCATCATACATCATAAAATGACATGTTCAGAAACTGCAAACAGTAAAATAAAACGGGAAAAAATTCCTAAAACAAAAACTTTTCTTCTATCCAAGCTCATCCACTCGTACTTGCATCTGCAAAAGCTGGATCCTCGATAACGACTTCCTCCAATCGCTTACCGGTGCAAGTCCTCTTGTTATGATCAGTACCCCCGCACACCGAACATGTAATCTTGTTCTTCTTGCCTTTCTCAATAGCTATCTCTCTACCACCTTTAATACGCAGCTTTTGACGCCCAGGACGTCCTCTAGGGGTTCCAACATCTGGATTATCAACCAAACGTACAGACGGATGAGAAACACCAACGAGCTGCTCCAAACAGTCTACCTTCTTCTTAGATGGAGGATTTGGACAATCCGCTTCAACATCTTTCTTCAGCTGCTTCAACTTTTCAACAAAAGCACCCAACCTAGGCTCGTCTTTGCTCAACAAATGCACACAATGATCAACAATAGATGTCGCCTTGCATGAATAATTATCCAATACAACATTCTTCTCCCCATACCTGTTCCTCTTGTTCCTCAACGCAGCCGGGATAAGGTTCTTGGTCCAACGCTTAAGAATGTATTGCTGAGGAATCATCTCGATATTGGCATTCTTGAACACGCAGAAAATATGCCTGCACAATATCCCAACCCTCATAAACAATTGGCATGTACAAATAACTGAACCATCCTCTAAGTTGCGCAAGACCTGGGAAAAAAAACCAAAAAAAAAGAAGTGAATATCATATATGATACATGTGCTTATCAAATATGATATGTTAAAAAAAAATATTACATCAACAAAAAACTCACATACCTTGTACAACCCATCTTCTCTAGTAAACATGTCAACCTCATCATCTTCCTTCTCCTTCTCTTTATCATTGTCATTTTCCTTATCTTTCACATTATTAGAAGACTCGCCAACTTTAACCTTATCAGTAACCTTATCATTCACCTTTTTCTTGTTCTTCTTACCAGGCTCTTCATAAACAAAATGCCTAACTCTAATAACAGAAACCTCAGAACCCTCGAGCACATTCTTAGTATCTATCTGACAATACCATAATCCAACAAAAATCTCTTTCTGAACCAACTCAAACAAGGTACGAGTGTAAAGCATTGTAGCATGCTTCTCAATCTTGAGAAAAGTCCTTAACTTCGGAACAATATCCATTGTATTATGATCCATTCTCTCTTGAACACTCCTTTGCTTTTCCATCGCCGTCTCAAAGCAATTCATAAAGTTCATAAGCGTCGAGCTAGAATTGGTAAAGTGGGAGAAGAAATAATTCTCGCTCTCTGATCTAGACGTAGTCCTCATCAGTCCACACAATGGCGAGTCAGAAAAATAAGCAGGGATCCAAGTTGAACGCATATCATACATCTTCGTCAGCCACTTGTGTCCCACCAAATCATACTCTGTCATCAGATCACCCCATCTGGTGTCAAACTCCTCGGGACCAATGTACATGTTCCAAATAATCTTGTTCAATTTCTCTTTAAAAACACGATCATTGTATATTTTCTCACATATCTGCAAAGACATACAAAAACCAAATGATATGAGTAAAAATCCTGTTCTCACATCATATATGATACTACTTCAACATATATGATACTAACAAAATATCATATATGATGCTACTTCATCATATATGATACTAGTCTTAAAAAAAAGTACCTTCGCTGGAAGCTTCTGCGTGATATGCCACATGCACAACCTATGCTTTGTACCAACAAACTCGGCTTCAATGGCATTCCTCATCGCCTTATCTTGATCGGTCACTACTATGCTAGGTGCTTTCCCAAACGCTTTGATGAAGGCTTTAAGTAACCAAACATACGATTCCGTGGTCTCGAACTTGAGCAAACCAGCAGCAACCGTAACACACTTCCTATGGTTGTCAATCGCCGTAAAAGGAACAAATACCATTTTGTACTTGTTTGTCTTAAACGTGGCATCAAAAGAGACAACATCACAGAACTCCTTGTAGTTGTACTTGGACACTTCATCAGCCCAGAATAAGCCAATAAGCTCAGCCTTGTTAACCAAATAATCAAACGAAAAATCAGCAACGTACTCCTTCCTCTTCTCCATCTTGTTTATCAACATCTGCGCGTCATAGTCCCCGATGTAACAGTTGACGCTACGGAAGAAGTTCTTAAAGTCAACAGTAGTGCCGTGAACGAGCAGATAAGAACCCTTGATCCCGGTCAGAAGGTGATGAGCTCTTGTAGCACCGATATTCACACTCGCAGCCTTGACAATAAACACCTGCTCCGCGTATGTTAACTGCCTCTGATTCTTTGACAGATGCTTGTACTCCTCACGTTCAAGCTCGTGGTTGTGGATAGTATCAAATACACTCAACTTGAACTTCGTCGTACCAGGGATCAAGTCAAACACAGCACGAGCTTTACAACCGGTGATATGCACATTTGAATGCCTCAATTGGTTATAACCATTCTCCAAATCTAGGGTGTCTACATATATATCCTTCGGGGAACCCTTCCTGTTGCAAACCAAATACTTTTGCTTCACAATCCCGCTCCTCAATCTTTTCTGACACGATTTCCTAACAACAAAAGCAGCTTTAACGGCATACTTCTTGTAAGCAGCAATGCAATGCTCAACTGAATCGTACTCGTTCCCTTTAACAAGTAAAAACTCGGCAGGCACTTTCGGAATGTAGTAAACAGTACCCCCAGGAGTATCAAAGTTGGAATGAGTGATATACGACTCAGGAGTCCGCACAGCATTCAACTCTACAAAAAGAAACATATACTATCATATATGATTACAAAATACTAGAAAAATTCAACACATATCATGTAAACATCATATATGATAGACATGTATCATATATGATAGTATATGTTACATGGCTATCATATCTATGTAAAAATACAAACATCATATATGATAGGTTCCTATCATATATGATACACTGGCAACATGCACTAAGCTCAACAAAAACTAGAAAACTTACTCTTAACAGCTTCCGCTTCTTCACCGTCTTGTTCATACGCAGAAATCTCATCCGCAAGACTATGAAGAACACTTTCGGATGGCAAATCCAAACCTTGATCGACACTAGACTGATCGTTAGTCAAATCAACCAACGTAGAAGGATCAACAACACCACTACGACCACTAGAATCACTCGAATCCATCATTAAAACCTATGAAAAATCGAAAAAACAACAACTCATAAAAAGCTTATCTAAAACCTAAAAGAATCAACGCTTATCAAATAAGCTTATAAACAATATCAATAAAAATAGACCAGAGACATAAAATAAGCTTATAAATAAGCGTATTTAATCGTCCCGATCGATTAATAAGCTGATTAATAAGCTTATTAATCAATCCGCTCGATTAAATACGCTTATTTATAAGCTTATTAATCAATCCGAACGATTAATAAGCTTATTAATCAATCGGATAGTTAATAAGCTTATAAATAAGCGTATTTAATAATCCGATCTATTAATAAGCTTATTAATAGATGCGAATTGCTTATTTATAAGCTTACTAATAAGCTTATTAATAAGCAATATTAACAAACGGTATATCTAGAGAGAGAAACATAGAGAGAGAAAGTACCAGTTTAATCGGGGAAGAAGAAGAAGAATGAAACGAGTTTGTTAAAGCGTATATATATATCTAGAAGTAAAAAGACGAAAATACTCCTGCAGTATAAATTGGGGGTTTTAATCTCAGCCATCGGATGAGATGGAGATGGATGGTGGGGATGAGTCCCCCTTGTATTTTAGAAAACTTTGGTATCCAAAAGAACTTAAATCATGTAATTAACTTTATTTGTTTGTAAAAAAGACAGAATAAAACAAAACCCAATTGGATCTCGAAAACCAATGGACCTCGGTCACTTCAAACCCGATGTGTCTAACACATTTCGGCGAATTGGAGAGGGCTTAAACCACATAGATGTACGTGGCCTAACTGAGTAACCCCTTTAACCATCTACGTCGGTTTTTCGCTATTTGTTTTCGGTGTACAAAGGTTGGATCAGATCATCGTCGGACTTTCTTTATCACTATCCTAAAATGCCAACCGCGATGGTTTTAAGCCTCTTGGACCCGACATTTGCTCCCTTACATGTAGGCACGCGAGTGTGTTAGTTCATACGGGACATGTTATTCATGCCCTTTCACCATCTTCGCTTACAGACCAACAAAAAGTTAACATAGGACATGTAATTCAAGATTTTGACCTGATAAGCCATAATGAGTCATCAATAAGAACTTACTATCTCGCCGGAAATATAATTCATAATCAGGATGATTGTTCAACTCTGGCGGCATTCGATCCAGGGATTTTATTAGTGCCTCAGAACTTTCAAACGCCGAGTTTAAAAAAAGTCACTCAAAAAACAAAAGCCGAGTCTTTATTGCTTCACCAATCAATAAGACACAAAATTTGTTCATAGAGGCAACCTGAGAATGGTTATGTCCTCGATATGGTATACAAATTTCACAACACCGGCCAATATCATCATCACCAAGCTCGTCAATATTACATCATACAAATCATCATACATTAACGTGGCGCTTTTTCACAAAAAAATTTAATAAAAAATAAAACATTTCATCTTTCCTTCACATTATAGTATCTTTTTGGGGGGGCTTTAGCTTGAAACGACGACTCTCAGACACGAGGGATATGTTCCTAATCACCTTTTTTTGCGCAAATTCACCTCTTTACTATTCATATCGGTTGCTACCTTAAAGTTGACCGGAATTTAGTATTTATCTGTAACCACCACCATATGGTTGCTGACCATAACCACCACCGCCACGTCCCATCATTGGGTTGTAAGCTCCGGGCGGTGGGTATCCGGCTGAGGGAGGCTGCATTTGGTACTGACCCATTGGCTGCTGCTGCTGGTTCATGGCTCCGTAACCTACTCCATAGCCTGGAGCTGCACCAGGACCAGCCATGCTGGGACCCATCATGGGGTTCGGTTGGGGTCTGAGTACACCTGCACCAGCACGTCCAATACCAGTACCGGAACCCATGGCCTTACCCATGGCTATATTCGAAGTCACGGGGTTTACGCTAGGTTTCTCCATTCTCTTCTCTTTCCGATTCAAGGCTTCAAAGTCAACCCCGATACTGGACATTGGGTTTGTTTTAGCTGCACATTATAATTAAAACCGTTATCAAGATATGTTTAACACTAGAGACGAGAGATGGTAAGATCGACCCATTTAATTATAAACCAAAACTGTTTTGACCCTTTTCCCAACCCTTCCATATTGCCACGTCTACAAGACACAAGTTATAATAAGGGATGAAGAAACTTACATCCAGCTATATTCAGATTAACAAGCCCTCGGTTCAATGTGTCGGCCCAAACAGCAGATTTAGTCTCGAACTTAGCTGGTTCTTGAGAAACGAGAACAAGAGCACCCGTTGACGCATTGAGTGTAGAACCTGACTGAACCTGCTGTGGCTGTTGATAAAAACTTGAAGCAGCGGAAACTTGAGCCGCAGGTTGAACTGGAGCCGAAGTAACCTGAGGTTCATAACCTCCATAAAAGTTGCCCTGCTGAGCAGGTTGTCCATTGGAACCTGGAAAACCAGAACCCATTTGAGATGGAAACCCGCCAGGACCCATGGTTTGGCCACCTTGTGGTTGACTGTATTGGTATGGTGTTGGCTGACCACCTTGAAATGACGGTTGATTCGGTTGACCTGTGAAACCTGTTTGAGGAGGTCCAGTTGGTGGTAGGAGTTCTGCTAGAAAATCTGTAGTTGGGTCAAAACCGCCACTGTATCCAAAATTATTCGCAGGGGCTGATGCCGGGGCGACTGGTTTGGGTGGTTCAGCACTTTGAACAGGTGCAGATGTTGGCTGTGGTGGGGCTGAAAACCCATCTGTAGTAGGCGCAGCTCTAAAGGGACCGTCACCAAATGGATCTTCAAATCCCTACAAGCATAATAACACAATAAATAAGTAGTTCAAAACGGTATTTCAAGTATTTTGAGATTGTGAAACACACCTGACTGAGGCCAGCTGGTGCTGAAGATGCAGCCACAAAGGTTTGACCACCGAAAGAAACGGGTTCAGAAGCTGCAACCGTAACAGGCACAAGAGCCAACGCATCCAAAGAGTAAGGGTCTGATGGAGAAGAGCCGAATAAATCTGTTTCGGTACCACCTGATGTTGGTGGAACCGCTGTTGATCAAACGGATATATTATAGTTCAAATATGAAGAATCACTATTTAATAATAATAAAATGGAAATGCTTATTTAAATACCTCGAAATGAACCACGAGGATCAAATTCGTCAAAGCCATTAGTTTCCTGATTTGTGGTGAATGCAGGTGGTGGAGGAGGTGTGGCTGCTACTGGTGATGGAGCTGCGGCTGCTACTGGTGGTGGAGCAACTGCGGGAGCTGCCGGGCTGCTAGAATGACTGGTAGTAACAGGTGGCGATGCTAATTTCGTCTCTTCATCCCTGCATGATACTAGAAAGTCAGACTAGATTCAACATGAAACCGACTCAAACAAATATAATTTGATCTGTTTCCTTCTAAGCTAATTTTAAATTTACACGTTTGACCTCTTAGAGACAAGGTTGTAAATATCGATCGGCGGGGTCTCGGCGGTCGACCACCGCCAAGCGATATATCGTCTTGGCGGCGATATATCGGTTTCTCGGCGGGTACTATAAATTATCATTATTTTATATATTTTATCACTATTTTATATATTTTTAGCATTATTTTATATATTTTTATCATTATTTTATATATTTTTTAAATTTATTTAATATAAATCTGAAATTCTTATATAATTTTATAATTTTATTAATGTATTCATTAGTTTTAGATATATATCTTGTAAAATTTACATTAAAAAATAAAAACACAATAAAAAACAATCAAAATATCAAAAGTCAACCGATTTTTAACCAATATTGACCGATATTGACCGATATTGACTGATATTGACCGATATTGACCGATATTTGACCAAAACGCCAAGTTGGCCGATATGCTCCATGGGGTGGCGGTGGACCACCGCCAAGCGATATATCACCGATATATCGGCCGCCATGACCGATATTTGCTTAGAGATAAAACATAACCCGAGCAACCCTATTATAAGTAAATCGATCAAATTTGCCACCACAATGTATACAAATTAGGTTCTTGACAATTCATACCTCTCATTAGGAATGGGACTACGACCGCCAGCCACAGCATCTTCATAACTAGGAGGTCCTCCGAGATTTTGTTCAGAAGATTTCCGCTCAAAATTCCTGCCCAAAAAAATGAGATTGTAGCAACAAGAATGAAAAAGGATAATCGTTGAACCATATATTTAGACTAAATTACCTTCCATCATGAGATTGACCATCACCTTTCTCGTTGCTTTCTCTGCATCAAAAATACAAAAATTAGCTATTGTATGTTTTTACGTTTCTATGATCACATCACCTGGCCTGTTTTCATGCATGTTGAGAGGCGGAGTTCTACTTTCATGCATAAAACCTTATGAATCGTTTTAAACCCGACTTAACCTGGCCTGTTTTAACCCGTTATCCAACATTTCTAACCGTCTAATACGCATATAGTGAATAGACATACCTGGAAGAATATGGCCCTTCATCTTCATAGTTACGTTCCCTATCTCTATCAGAGCTTCTACTTCTTCGGCTGCTGCCATAGTTATCACCATCAGAACTTCGTCTGCCATCATCTCTATAACGATCACGACCGTATCGTTCTTCACCATAACGATCTCCATCACGACTGCCACCGTATTTATCATCACCCCATTCTCTTTCTCTCCCATACCCCCCATTTCGGTCATCATCTCTATTTCCATAACCATATCTATCCTCTTCATAGCCTCCTGCACCAGGGTATGATCCGGGCCTCCTCCCTCCTGATGTATTGTGAAACCTGATTCGATTGTTGACGTCATGTTTCTCACTCAATAAAAAAATTAAGGGCAAATGACTTAAAAATGCATCTAACTTGACACTTTTTTGCGTTTTATGTAGCCATCTTTTTTTTTTCCTATTATATCATCAAACATTCAAAAGTCGATCATTCTGTGTATTTTGTGACCATTTTACCCTTACTTTTTTGAAATTTTGAAGGGTAAAATGGTCATTTTACATGGTAAAATTGTGACAAAATACACACAATGACCGACTTTTGAAAGTTTGATGATATAATAGGAAAAAAAAAAGATGGCTACACAAAACGCAAAAAAGTGTCAAGTTAGATGCATTTTTAAGTCATTTGCCCAAAAATTAAAAGCAAACTTCAATACGTGATTTAAAGAACTCACTTGTCCCAGTTGGCAGCAGCCTTCTGTCTCACTTCCTGTATTCTTTCTTTATCGTTCACTAGAGCGACAAGACTTTGTGACTTCTTCCTTACATTGTTCCCCTGATCCCTCCCGGTATGATCAAGATACTGAAACTCCGACAATGACTGCCACGAAAAAAGAAAAAGAGATACTAATCAATAAAGAAACAAAGTTGCTAGAATGTAACTATAAGTTATAACTTATAAGGAATAGAAGCATACGTTTATTTGATAAGAATGCTCCTTTATTTCTTCTATGACACGCTCCGATCCATTTGCTACCAAGTATTCAAGAACAGTCAAACCCTGATGCACAATTAAAAAAGGTCAAAACTCCTATCTAGTAAAGATCTCAAGAGTTATAAGACACGTGAAGGCGGACTTAATGAATGGGTAAAGTTGGGTAACGTTCTACGGGTATAACAAAAAGTCAGCTTTAGTGGAAACAGGTGAAATGGACCAAACGGTGGAAACTCGCCTAAAGTGCGAAAACTTTACATATATATTGAAAAACTTCGAGTAGAAACGTTCTGGCAAGCCTAATCCAACGAGTCCATTTCGCCTCATACAAATATTATCCATTTTGACCCAGTACCCAACAGCCCCGGCCCGCCCATTTTGTCACCTCTAGCTTAAAGAAACACCATACGAGTATAATCTAACATATGAAAGGCTAAAACCTTGTAGACATGGCGCCAGTTTTTTCCAGTATCATTTATACGCTTCCATATAATCGACATGATCATCTGGTATTCATGACTGCATATATATAACGAAAAATTATTGTTTTTTTGAAAAAATTAACCTCGTGGTATCTTATACGTAACATGAGAAAATATCTTACTAGTTTCTTGAAGCCATTGCGATATCAGCAAGAAGCGATCCATGTGGACCCCACGTCTCGTTACTAGTAGCATCAAGAACCTGCAAAGACATAGATTAAACGTCATAAACACATAAACAGATAATTCAAACGACAAATTATAAGGGATAAAAAATAAGTTCACCTTTTGTTCTATTGTAGGAACTTTTAGAACTTTCTTGTTGACTCCTCTTTTACTGCATGGAAAATATATAAATTAAGCATCACGAGACTAAAAATTTGATTAAAAGTCTGCAGGAAAACAAAGTGAACGTACAGGTCTCTGACAGTTTGATCAAAAGCCTTCTTCATTGTCCCAAAGAAGTATCTACACACTCTCCAAACCGAAACTTGCGAAAAAAATTATTTAGCTCCGAACTATACTGCACAAGCATACAATTTGTGTTACCTACTTGTCGACAATATAGAATTCATTTAAAATGATTATTGGACTTAAATACGGAGCATTTGCATAAAAATTATTCGACTGTGATTCTGATTACTAAAGAGACAAAGGAATCACAGTCACGTGTACGAAAACTGATAATTATAAAAAAGCAAAAAATAACGATAATGAATACAGTTAACTCGATCCATGTGATCATCCTACACCCATAGGCAAAACCGACATCTCTCACCCTGTATACGGATGTTTCAAAGTGAACATCCATGGAACCGTAGCTACAATCTCTTAGTCAGCTATTTCTTAGTCATACTTTAACAAAGATAGCCGTAAAAAATAACTACCTATTAAAAGCGCATTTACTCTGATAATCTAATTCTTAAAATGGTAATATTTATCACAAGCCCGTTCACTCGTATTTACTTAAAATGGTAATAACACTATATTTCTTAAAGTCGCACTATAACAAATATAACTGTAAAAACTAAGTATCACAAGCGTTTTAATTCTAATTCTTCAAATGGTAATAATAGTCACTTCATAACTACCTAGCCAACTAGGGCCCGCTTCCGGAAAAACCATAACTATCACAAGCCTGTTAACTCATATTTACTTCAAATGGTAATAACACTATATTTCTTAAAGTCGCACTTTAACAAATATAACTATAAATGGTAATAATAATCCTATTACAAGCGCAACAACGCAAATGCCCAATCACGCTATAGGGCACGGTCAGGATGTAGACAGTCTCACCCCTGGCCAACTAGGGACCGCTTCCAGAAAAAAACCTCCTCCATACCTATCACAAGCGCGTAAACTCTAATTCTCCAATCGGTGATATACTAATAATACTAATTTTCTTAAAGCTACCTATCATCATAGACGGAACCATAACACAAAGTACTACGAGAAAAAAAAAACCCATGGGTGTCTCGGGACCCGCCCTGGTTGCGTCTCTGCCTATCATAAAATAAATCACGGCTAAATAGCCTAGTGACGAG
Organism: Glebionis coronaria; assembly: GCA_025667525.1. NCBI lineage: Eukaryota > Viridiplantae > Streptophyta > Magnoliopsida > Asterales > Asteraceae > Glebionis > Glebionis coronaria. Next base: position 586,066,209 of record CM046878.1, on the reverse strand, counting down.
TCATCTAACCGGTTCAAACTTAACTAGGTACACATAGAAGGGGACAACTCGGCTAAACCGCTCACATCCGAGTCAAAGACTCGCCCTCCCCGGATAACCTAAACATCGGGTTATTTGTTTCGGCTTATGAAACATAAGCCCATTTCGGCTTATATTTCATAAGCACCAAATTTACGGCTTATTTGGAGACTTATGGGCTTATACAAGTATATTATGATATAATAAGCTTATAAAAGCGCTCACGTCTAAAATAAGCCACAAAATTATAGCTTATGAAATATAAGGCGAAAATAAGCCAAATTCCGGCTTATATTTCATAAGCCCCGAATTTATGGCTTATTCCGAGACTTATGGGCTTATATAAGTTTACCATATCATAATAAACTTATACAAGCCCATAAGTCTTCAAATAAGCCACAAAACTATTACTTATGAAATATAAGCCGAAAATAGGCCAAATTCCGGCTTATATTTCATAAACCCTGAATTTTGTGACTTATTTTGAGACTTATGGGCTTATATAAGTTTATCATATCATAATAAACTTATACAAGCCCATAAGTCTCCAAATAAGCCACAAATTAGGGGCTTATGAAAAATAAGCCAAAACGGGCTTATGTTTCATAAGCCTAAACAAACACCCCCATCTTTCTTGACATAAAAACTTAAAAATTCATTAAACTTAACAACTAAACAAAATCTTAAAAACAGAATCTTGAATCTAACTACAATAAAAAAAAAACAGATTTCTAAGCACATTTTGGTCCAAAAAACACAAGATCTAAGATAGCAAAACCAAACAAGATCAAATTTTGAAACAAACCAAGATCAAAGAAAGCAATTCCAATATCAAACCTGAAAAAATTAATGAAAATAGATCTGAAAAAAGTGGAATCTTGAAAAACAGAGTAAAATGGGTCAAAACTGAGTAATAAAAAAAAAGTCAAAATTGGTGTCAAAAAACAGAGATTTTATTATTTATGTATGTTTTGTGAGGAGAGATTTTAGGGATTTACAAATTATGTATTTTTGGTTGGAAATTATTTTTATTTATTTAAAAAAAAATAGTAATGGGTTTTGGTTTATATAAAAGTGTTGTTATGTTTGGAGTACTTTTGTAGGTGGCAGAAAAAATAAAGTCTTTCTTGGTGTCTCTTTTTCAAATTAAATTTGATCTGGGATGAGTTCGGTATCAATCTCGTTTTCTAAATTAAATTTGATCAGAGATGAGTTCGGTATCAATCTCGTATTTTAAATTAAATTTGATTTGAGATGAGTTTGGCATCAATCTCGTCTTGAATTGGTTTTGATTTAGTGTTTTTTTATTTTTTTTTCGATTTAAAAAATTACTTATCGATCTCGTATTAAACGAGATTCGGATATCGGTATCGGTATTGGTATAGGAAAATCGAGATTTTTCGATTTTTTTTCGTTTTTTCGAGAATTTTCTGATTTGGTATTGGTCGCGCACCGAATTAATGGTCCTGAATTTTTTTTATCTTATTTCGTAGTCTCGGTACCGTACGGGATTCGAGTACCGAGAATTTGTACAGTTTCAGTTACGTTTTTAGATACGGTTCGAATTCGGATCAAGATTTTGATTAAAATGCTCATCCCTAAATTTGATTTTTTTTATTTGATAAACTTTAGAAATAGTAAATACTTTAGGGTGCAAAAATCGTGAATTAATAGTTGGACGGTTAATTATTTTATAATTTTTTATTGGTTAAGTGAGATTAATCGATTAATCGAAGATTAATTGACAGAATTTGAGTATTTTTAATATATTTTAAATAATTTTAATAATTTTTTATAATTTCATTAAGATTAACATAGTAAATAACAAATATGTTTTATAAAAAAAAACATTTAATTTCGTTTAAAAAAATCAAACCAAATAATAATTTATATATGTTTTTAAAGAAACACACCATGTTAATTAGTGCAAATATCTGTCCATTAATTTGTTTAGCCATGTTAAAAAAAAATGTTTAAGCAAGTAAAATCTTTATCATTCTCATTTAAATTTCATTTTCTCTATATTTTCATTATCTATATCTATATTTTTTATAAAAAAAATCTTCAAATTTTTTTTAAATGAATTTTATTTAAAGAAACTATGTGATAATATAAAAAATGTTGAAAAGTTAAATCAATATTTATGAAAACAATTGTACTAGTTAGTAGGTTAATTAGGTCGAGTTATCAGGTTAAGGGTTTGATCAGCAGGTTAACTTGATCGAGCCATTGAGTTACTGTTTTGACCATCAGATTAACCCCATCGAGTCATAAGATTACGAGTTTGACCATCTAGTTAATTGAATACCATTAACTATTATTGTTAAATAATTTTCGTCGTTATACGCAAATACACTTCTGTTTAATTATTTATTTCTAACAAACTTCTTTGACTTTACAATGATTAGTTGAACTAAAAGTCCTTTAATATAATTATTCCATGTGACAAAGCCACCTAAAGTTTTGCAATAATATATTCTTGATGATCTTTTCGTATCTAGTACATTATTTAACATCCCATTTTTTTAATAACCATGATTATATATTGTATCAATTTCAATTAATAGTATCATTTTCTTCTTTAGCATAAATTAATTATATTAGTATCGGATCAAACAGGATTAAGATATTGGTACTGATATCGAGAAATCGAGATTTTTTTTTTCCAAGAATTTCTCGATTTAGGTACCGGTTCCGTATCGAATTAGTAGTACCGAATTTTTTCTACCTTATTTTGTAGCACTGATATCGTAACGAGCGAGATTCGATACTGAAAATCAGTACGATTCCAGTTCGAGACGAAATGTGAGTGAAAAATAGTAAGAATAAAGAAAAGAAGATATAAGGGTAGTTTCTATATTTATAAAAATTTTTAATACAGTAATTAAATATGTCGGAAATGCATCTACCACAAGGCTATATTTAAACAAAAGTGACACATACGTGACAACTATTAAATGACTTTAAGGTCATATGCCTTGAATTAGGATGTAATCACATTTAATTTTTGTACCAACCAATGATGCTAAAAATAACAAGATATTTAAGTTGTAGCAATCAACATAATAAATAAAGTTGTAAATGAGTTGAACCTTTCTTACAACCTAAAGTTAAAACTCGGTTGACTCGATTGATTGAACCGGTTAAATCGTAAACCGATTGTGTGATCGAACGTCGACTTTAAACGAAAAACAGATAAAACTGATGAAAGCTCAACTGAGTGAATTAGAAAATCATCTTTTAACACATTGTTAAAAGAATTTTTACTTCATGGTTATTTTGGAAAAATCACACAAAACGATTAAATTGTATGAAATAATAATAAAAATGTACATAATTTATTCATTTTTGTTGTTATGTGAATCTTGATCTTTATAACTATTTTATTTATGTACAGATGGTTAAAAAAATATACAGGTAGAGAAGGACGGAATTTCATGAGAATCACGGAGGGGTTCTGGTCCTTTCAAAATTTTCGGCAATAAGTATAATTTTAATACTAATATTTTATAGTGTTATACATTATTACTGTATTAGTACAAATATTAAAAGAAATTGTTAATTAGTTCCCTTAAAACAAACACGTCATAATTTAACTCTTCCAATAATACTTGTCAAGTTCTGACTCTGAGTAGAGTTGTTATTGTCCCTAACTCGTGTTATAAGCTAAAGTTCATTTGAATTAAAATATAATTGTAACCAATATTATCATCGTCAACTCAAGGCCACGTCGTATTTTCACTCAACCGTCAACTAAATGTAACAAGATAAACAACTTCAAAATGTAATACGATAAGCTATCGATTTCAGCACTCGAACACATCTCATTTTAACACAAATACAGATCACATAAACGAAAATCATATACACGTAACTCGATCTTCACCTTCACCAAGTCGGCTGGTCTATGTCTATAGACCGACTTCTTGTAACTCGGTTCTTCACCTTGACGGCTTGACCAAGTCAGTCGCTCAGTCGGTCCACAGTTCGACTTCTTAATGTCGGGTGTTATTCAAATGATTATGGTAAGTTCAAAATCACAATCAACATCAAATAATTAGATGTCATGTGACTGAAATTAGCTTATAATAAACCAAGTTTACACAATAAACTTGCTGGATACAAGTTGTCAAACAAAGTACTTGTCAATAGCTGTAAATTGAATACTTTTCCTTCATTTCAATCACAGGGAATTGATTATTCCAATCCCATGTTATAAGAATATGATCGACAAAAGGGTCGTGCAACGGTACAAATATATTATAACAAAAACGCACCGTGTAGTACTTGTTTTGTTTCAGTTTGCTACCGGCTTTATAACGGTTCAACACCATACCAACTCATGTCTTATTTGATCACCTTAAGCAGAATACAGTCAGCATACACTGGGGAAATATTGGATAGCTCGTGATACTACGGGCTACGGCTAAAGAATACAAAATCCGTCTTCTCATAAATCAGATTACAAACTATACAAACACTACTGGGCGTTTAGTTTATGAAAAAAGAAGTAATGACCATAGCGGGAATTAACCAGGATTGTCACCTGGCTTATCTTTCTCTTGATAAACCGTCTCTAAACATTCCTTGGCTCGGTGAACCTTTGACTGCAGATAGAAACTTCCGTTCGTGGCGTTCCGTTCAAATAAATGATCATATTTCTGTAAATAATAATAATAATATATTAGATGCAACGAAAAACTAGGTTGATTATATAAAAAGGTAACTGGCTATATTAGACGAGACCAACTTCCAAAGATCCCGATTTAAAGGTCTCATTTACTTAAAACCTGGAAATCAGTCAGAATAATAAACATGTTAAATACTAGCCTTCGTGATTTCTTCCCAGGATGAATGCTCGCTGACACCAAGAATTTGTCTGGCTTCTTGTTCGGTCATCACCTTGCTTCCTTTATGGACAGCATTTTTTAATGTTTCTTGCGCAACACCCGTTTTTGATGCATCTGTTATCAATCGAAATACAATAAAAAAACGGGCCTGTTTGTTCAGTTATCTCGGGAAAAAATTGGAGTTTTTAACTTGTTGATAACATAAGTTGTCTAGGCAATTTTTTCAAAAAAAGGTCGCATTACCATCCTAACCCGAAAATACTTTTCTTGTTACCCAAACCGCCCTTTTCCCATCTATAAGAGAATCTTAAACAAAAGCATTTCAGAAATTGTTTCACAAAAGCAAACACCCAAATTGTACTAGAAGTCACCTAAGTTTAGCGGCCCCTCATGCAACCATAAAGTGCATGCCTTAAAGCCATTTATATGACTACTGACCATACTTCATAATGTCATTAAGTAATATATATAAGACGCTAAATTATTGACGATAATGGAGATCCAAGCCAGTATTACCACTTTTACCCTTGGCATATAGTTCGGTGAGCTTTATTTATATAGTTGTATCTTTATATTGAACAAATGTTCAAACGGATCCAGATTTCAAAAGTAGCTTCACACAATTCTAAAAGGTAAAGCAACACCACTAACAAAAGGTAGCTAGAAACAATCATACGTACATCTGAACCGAAACAACATCATGACCAGAAATACTTTATGCAAATAATTGAAGATACGGCAAAAGCTATTCTATGTACTCATTTTGAGTTGGCATATATGTCAAATCAGAACCGAATCATAATGAAAAAAAGAAAAAAAAAAGCGATGCTGTCAAACTTACTTTGAAGGGCCTGGCGATATGCTGTATATAAAGCCCTAGCTAGTATTCCACCTCCCATTACAATCAAATTTGCAAGAATCTTGGCGGCCTGCACAAATAATTTAATAATGCAAGTTAAAATTCCTGAACTCCATAAACACGCATAAATGACATGCATCAATAGCATGTCGTATTTCTGATCAGGAGATAGAATTAAATGCAATGATGCACAGGTGACATCATGAGATCAGACCAAATATAATCAGATACGGAATTTGCGTACAGCCATACTATAGTCCCAAGATACAGAAGTTGAATGCCAAAACAGGATCAGCAATGAAATAAATTGGTAGTACAGCAGCATCCAATGTATCAGAAAAAAACTTAGTATCACTGTAAACGAAAGGTGATTTGTACAGTGCCAGTTTTATTTGGTACACCACCAAATAAAATCCCAATATAGATAAAAGGCCACAATCAATTATGAACCAGTTATGCTAAAGCAACCAAGATGATTGCTTTAAACTTCTACATCCAGTTCTATTAATACAAATTCCTGATTTGCAACACTGTTGCCGCAAATCAACCAAGTCCCTTTAGCATTCTCAACTTTGTTCCAGCTTGGTATGTTGCTAACCTAACCTTTGGGGTAAACTATTTGTTGTAATTTACAATTCAAAATGCACCTTCATATTCATAATCAGAAGTTGCCTCCTATATTATCAATTTATAAATACTAATCACGGAATCGTATCTTAATTGCATCAATGTTGCAGATCTTTTTTGTGACAAACTTCAAGAATCCTAGTAGAGTATCCTAGAATCACTACTGAAACAAATAACGCCTACCAGTCAGCTTCGATTAAGAGCCATAGCTGGGTAGAACTTGCATAAAAAAAGTTCATATACGCAATTCAGTAGAAATCACACACAGGTGTGACTTAAATATCTACAACAACAATACACATAATGGAAGCCGCATAGAACGAGATAAAAAGATGGCATTCATACATAAGATAGAAATCAAGAATATATTATACATGCACGAGTCACTCAGTCAATATCTTTAGGATCCTAACTAACTATATGATGCCAAATTCAAGTGATCCCCTACGCAGAACACACAATACGAGTTATTACCTGAATTGCTTATCTAAGCACCAATGGAAACTTTTATGAACGAAACAATTGCCCTTTTTCACTCTAGAATCTCACATCTCTGCTATTATTTTGCTTTTCATTAGTTATTCTACATTTATAGCTTATCTAAATGATTAGAGTGGGGAGAGCGGGGGCTGTAAGGTGGGCTGGTAGCCCTTTGGCGCCACCCTTCCTTTGGCGCACCCATAGTCACATGGAACGGGGATCGCTCCGGTACGGGATCGCGGATCGGGATCGTGGTTCGCTAGGCACCTAAAATTCGGTTCGATAGGGGGTAGGTTCATTTGGGATCGCTTCGGTACGATGTACCATGTAATGTGATACGATGTACCCATGTAGCCAAATAATTAAAAATTCGAAATTCCAAACATGATTTTTTATCATATATCGTTATTCATTCAAAACAAATATTAAAAAGTTTCATCTCAACATAGCATAATCAATATCAAAAAAACAATAAACATCAGGAAAACTTAGTCCAGCCTTTGGTTAACGATAGATATATACACACCCTATAATTGGAAGTGAAATCAGCACCCTAAAAAACAATAAACATCAGTAAACCCTTACTATATAACATCAAAAATATACACACCCTATAATTGGAAGTGAAATCAACATATTAAGCAAATCAATCGTGAATCGGATTCACCTGGAACGCGAATCGGATTTAATTGGAACGCGAATTGGATTTAATTGGAACGTGAATCGCTCTCGCCAGATTCATATATCAATTAGACTTTGGAACGCTAAGTTCATCGATCCAGTTCGCGATCCCGATCGATCCGGATCGATTTCGTACCCTGTTTTGGTTCGAACGAACTGGATCGGAATTCGTGGGTACTGTAGCGAATTATGTGACTATGGGCGCACCACTCCTACCCTCGCGCCAACAGGCCTCGCGCCAACCGGACCAGCCAGCGCCATCCACTTTTCACTTCTTTTTTTTTAGTAATAAAGGGGGTATTTGTGGGCCCATTATACCCCTTTGGCACCACTTTTTCTCGTGCCAACCACTCCCCGTAAATGTGGTGCCAAAGGGTTTCTGGTGCCAAAGCCCCAAAATCCTACGTTCCCAGCTCTCTTAAAGTAATGGTTAAGCAATGATTCAATTCAGACTAAATCAATCCGCTTGTATTGAAACCATAAGATAAACTAAAAACAAACAAACTCCAGCAATATGTTTGGAAACATAGCTCAAAGCGTCAAAATAAACTAGTCTAGTCGTTTTAATTAAAAAACCACAGGCATGACCAAAATCTCTACAACAACGTACATCCAATATTCATATATAGTATATGGAAGGTGAAAATCAATAATACTTGCACACGAGTAGCAGCAGTATCTTCAGGATCCTAACTACCTATGATGTGCCATATTCAAAGGGAACTTATACAATAATACGAATGGAATCAATGACCCTTTTTCCCACTCAAACGTTACGTCCCTACTATTATTTTGCTTCTCGTCACCTACCTTAGCTATTCTATGTTTATAGCTTTCCTAGTTTAATAGGATACTGTTTATAAACCAATCTGTTTTTATCAAAGCAATGATATAAAGAGTAGAAATGAACAAACTGCAACAAAGAGAGAAACATCTGACACCAATAATTCAGACGACAATGCTACCAACAAGTAAGAAAATATAGCACACAATGGCAAGTTTAAACACATTTTCCATAGTGCTTCTAATCTCTAGACATCTTTGCATGCTCACAGTTCTCAAATAACTCAAACGTAAACAAATAAACTTGTAATATGAAACGGGCAAACTTCCTCCGACTTAACAAGTAGATATTTCTCATCACAATACCTATTTCTATTTGAATTTAAAAATTCAATCGAGTACATTGCTCAATAGCCAACTAAAATAGATATAAATTCACACAGAAACGTACATGAAGTATATATATTGATTTGTAAAAAACAAGAAAACCATCACGAAATGGCCTACGGCACTCAACCTCCTCACAAGAAGTATGCTGTTCAAAACTCATTAGGTCACATCTAGGGTGGGCGGGAAAGGGTAAAAAATGGTCAACGGAATAAGCCCTATCAAAATGACATAGTTGTAACTTGTAAGGTACCTAACGTCGTTACAAAAGGTCTAGGTACACATTTGGTAGTGGCAAGGGAAAGGGTCACAAAACGTCCTCGGGATAATCCCATGCGTGTACATGTCAACGACTCGCCCACCCTCAGTAACCCGAACAGCGAAAACCTCGTCAAAATGACATACTGGTAAGGAACCTAGGGGGTGTTTGTTTCGGCTTATTTGGTTTTGGGCTTATGTTTCATAAGAAACGCACTTTTTGTGGATTATTTTGAAACTTTTCGGCTTATTATATAAGCTCATTACGCCATAACAAACTTATATAAACTTTAAACCTCGTGGATTAGTCGACCAAAAGGTCGGAAACAATGGTTGCCCACAAAAAGTGAGCTTAGGAAACATAAACCCAAAACCAAATAAGCCATAAGCCCGAAACAAACACCCCATAATGTCCTCATAAGAGTTCTATGGTTCAAACCTCACTAGGTATATCTGAGTCAAATACTCACCCTCCCGGGTAACTAAAACAGTGAAAACCTCATCTATTTACTATCGTCTAATTAACTAACCACTGACATAATTTATAATCAGCTATAATTTATATCGCCAACTAGGGGGTGTTTCTTTCGGCTTATATAGCCAGCTTATAGCTTATTTGGTTTTGGGCTTATGTTTCATAACCTAACTTTTTGTGGATTGCTATGAAACTTTTCAGCTTATATAAGCTTATTACAACATAACAGACTTATATAACCTTCAATCCTCGTGAATTAGTCGACCAAAAGGTATAAAACCATGGTTGCCTAAAAAAAACTTGTATAAGCCAAAAATTTTAAAATAAGCCGCAAAAAGTGACCTTACGAGTTACGAAGCCCATTTGGGCTTCTATTGCATAAGCACCAATTTTGTGGCTTATTTAGAGACTTATGGGCTTATATAAGTTATTATATCATGATAAACTTATATAAGCCATAAGTCTCAAAATAAGCCACAAAATTGAGGCTTATGAAATAGAAAATAAGTAAGATTTCGGCTTATATTTCATAAACCACAAATTTTCGAGCTTACTTGGAGACTTATGGGCTTATATTTCATAAACCACAAATTTTCGAGCTTACTTGGAGACTTATGGGCTTATATACATTTATTGTATCATGATAAACTTATATAACCCCATAAGTCTCAAAATAGGCCACAAAATTGAGCCGAAATGGGCTTACGTTATATGAGCCGAAACAAACACCACCTATTCCTCTAATGTCCACGCAAGAGGTCTATGGTAACATCTCTTAAGCCGCGTATATCTGAGTTAAAGACTCGCCCTCCCGGGTAATCGAAACAGAGAAAACCTCACCCATTTAGTCTCGTCTAATTAACTTATTAACAAAACAATAATATAATCTATAATCAGCTATAAGTAATAACCACAATAACGTTTCATGTATATATGCAATTTAAACATAAAAAAATACATACCATGTTGATGATTTAATGAATACGATAAATGGGATTTGAGGTTAAAAATATTTGATGGAAAGAAAGAAGGTTCTAGGGTTTGTGAGATTATTTTGAAAATGAACGGCTTATACAAACTTTAAACCTCGTGGATTAGTCGACCAAACGGACGGAAACCATGGTTTCCCCCCAAATTGTTTTTTTTAAAACAATCCAGAAAAAGTGAGCTTAGGAAACATAAGCCCAAAACCAAATAAGCCATAAGGCGAAACAAACATCTGTTAGGGCGCGTATATCTGAGTTAAAGACTCGCCCTCCCGGGTAATCGAAACAGGGAAAAGCTCGTATGTTTAGTACCGTCTAATTAACTAACTAGCTAAACACTAATATCTATAATTTATAATCACCTATATATAATTTCTACAACTAATCATAAAAAGGCAAACAATTCATGTATATATGCAATTTAAACATTAAAAAAAAAAAAAAAAACATACCATGTTGATGATTTGATAAATATAATCAAATGGGTTTTGAGATTGTCAAATGTTTTGATGAAATATAAATTTATAAATTGATGAAATAAAGAAGGTTCTAGGGTTTCTGAGATTAGGGGGAAATGAAATGACAGGGATCAATTTTAAACCCTTCTTCTTTTATGTTTTTACATGTTCAACCTTCTTCAATGTTTAAATTTTGTTTGCTGTCGTGCGTTATTCGAGATCGACTCGTAAGCTATTCGAAATCAACTCGATCTAAACGAGTTGAGTTCGAGCTCGAGCTTCATAGTACTTAGCTCGTGAATCTCGCGAGCCTTAACGAGATTCAATGAAATTATACTTTTACTTTTTTATATACATGAATTGAGTCGAGTCGAGCTTTATATACCGATTATTTATCGAGTTCGAGCATGAAATGAAATGTGAAAATAATCGAGCTCGAGTATTAGATGACGAGTCGAGCTCGAGCTCGAAATATAAAGCTCGGTTGAGTTTCGAGTTTGAGTTTTGGTATTCAAGTCGAGCTCGAGCTTGGCTCAACTCGACTCGTTTACACCCCTAATCACACCTAGGGTGTCGATGGGTCCGGATCGACTTGAACCGGATAAAACTTATAGCTTCGGTGTAAACCAGGTTAAAAAAATTATCGGGTAATTTTCATTTACAATTTTATACTTGAAATAAATTTTTTTTTTCTAAATAATTATAAATTTTTTTAGAAAAGTTTGAATAATTCGAGTTATTCGGTTCAACCTGAGAATCTAACCGAATTTACATTCAGTTTTCGGTTCGGTTGAAATCTAATTCGATTCGATTCAATTTTCGAATTAACTAAAAAAAAATTAATCGAACAACCCGAAAATCAAACCGAAATATAACATCATGTGTAATAAGGAGGAGGACCACGAGTGGTTTAATTTTGTTGAAGTCATTGTGGCTTTTTTATTTAAGTTAAGAACCAAATTGGTAGGTTCATAAAACAACAAGGACCATTTATGTAGTTCACTCAACCGGTTCAACTTAAACCCGGATAGCTTCTAAATGGGTCACCGGTTACCAAATAACAAAAATTCCGATCAACTTTTATAAAAATAAAACCAGAAAATAAATAAATAAATAAATAAAAATAAAAATGGAAGCAAGTAAAGAAGAGCCTTTGATGAAATATAAAGTGGGGAGTGTTCCAACAGTTTATTACATTCCTGACTTCATCTCTGACACTGACCAAACTCAGCTCCTTAACAAGGTTTTTATTTTGTGTCTTTCTTTTTTTGTCGTTTTCCTGTTTTTTTATACTAAGTTTTATCGACTATATATCTACTGTGTTCTATGGCTAGATAACGCGAGACGTGACGCGATGACATGACCAAGCCTCACGCTAAAGCGTGAAGCTTAGTGGCGTTTTTAAAGCGTGACTTAAGACGGCACTGCATATTTAAAAATTTACATCATATTTTATAATTAAGGCCTGACTTAAGGCGGTACTATGGGGCTGTTTGTTTTAGCTTATATAACGTAAGCCTATTTCGGCTTATATAACCTAAGCCTCAATTTGGTGGCTTATTTGGAGACTCATGGGCTTATCTAAGTTTGTTATAATATAATAATCTTAAAAAATTAGGGTTTATGAAATATAAGCCGTAATATGGCTTATTTTCGGCTTATATAACGTAAGCCTTAATTTTGTGTTTATCATGATATACTAATAAACTTATATAAGCCCATAAGTCTCCAAATAATCCACAAAATTAGGGCTTATGTTATATAAGCCGAAATTGGCTTACGTTATATAAGCCAAACCAAACACCTCCTAAATATTAGAAAAATCCTCAACACGCCTTGTGCTTTTGCCCGCCTTTTCACGCCGTGTCCCACACCCAGAGCCGACGCGAAGGTCCATTTCGTAACGTAGAGGCCACGCCTTTGCGCCGCAAAGGCGCGTCTTTTAGAACACTGACTAAAATCAATAAGGTTTTTTTTGGAGGAGGGCGGGTCTTTGCCTAATGAATGTATTCCCTGTTTTCGACCCTTTCCTTAGATATGTTGAATGTGTATTAAGTTTGGACCCTACACTTTTAGTGAGTAGGTTAGGTAAGGCCATTGGTAGTGGGTTTTCATAGAGTATAATTTTATACCTAATCTTGCGTGAGCGGGGTATGTAGAGGTGGGATGTAGACCGTCACACCAAGGGTGTATAATGGAAAAAAATATGAACTGAAAGGTACATGTTAAATTAAAACGTGTAAACAAAATAACAAGACTAGTTTTTCTTTTAAAATAGTGGACTAAGAAAACAAGACATGTATTTATGTGACGAGAAATCGGGATTTTTAGTGAAAATTTTCTCTAGGTAACAGATATCCATCGGGTTCCTGGAACCCCGGTCACACCCCTACGCGACTATAGACACGCAAGAGTGAGTGTAGGAATATATGTATCACATGCTTACATGACCATAGAATTGTTCATAGGAACTATGTTTAGATATATACTAACACAATCATTCAAACGTCATAGCAATTTGATTCATCTTCCGAAAACTATCTTGTTCCTACAAATTGATTTGATTGGAGAGTTAGAATGTGGTTATCAATGTCAAAGTATGAGTATCTTTCCGAATTATATAAAGGATTGCATTGTAAATTTTCACGAAGAAATGCATCTACCTGTCTGCCCTTAATGTCACACTTTGCTAGATTGAGGATTAAGGGGTGTTTGGTTATTGGATTCAGAAGATGGCCTTGTAATTTGAGTGAGATTCTATCTATATTTCCGTAGTTCTAGCTGGTTTGGGTGCTATGGAGGAAGCCTCAGTTCAGTATAGTGATTTTGTCTTTGGAGGAGTAGTTTTGCTACACTTATGATGATTTATCTGCTTATAGACCCGTTTTATGTGAGGATGTTAGGTGCATTTTGTAGTTTAGTTTGCTGATATGTGTAGGAAATGTAGTCGTATCTGAAAGCATAATCTTTTGGAGGTTGGAAGGTTATAGTAGGAGGAATGATGCCTTTCTGGTGGATTCGTTTTAGTGTCTTGTGTGTGAAGATGTCGTCTGCACCTTGATAGTAAAGTGTATTCACTTGTTAAAGTAATCGTAGTCCTCTTTTTGGTGAATGGTTAAAGTAGATGGTATTCTAACTGTCTGATAGTTGTATTGCAGCGTACGCTAGTTAGTATTGTTTTTCACTGTGTTTAGTTTTTTTACCACCTTGTTTGGAAGCTATCGGCCTATCGTATGTCATTAGCACCAAACTTGATCTGCTGTTTTGATGTACGTAAGTAATCGGCAATTACTAGGTCACTGACCTTGTTGCAAGTAATACCGGCCTTGTTATACAACACAATTTACTTGTCATCAAACTCTTTCGCGTGAATCAATCTACTTTTATGTCTTATTAAATACACCTACCACCCAATCTTCCTAATGTGTGTACTAAATAAGTGCCACGTCAAGAATAGTATACACAATAATAAGATTGTGTGTATTAAATGACCACATCCATAATAGTACACACAATAGGAAGATTAAATAGTTGGTTCTTTTGATAAGAAAAAAAGTAGATTGATAGAATTTCGTGACAAGCTTATACATTTTGGACTAATTATCCCCGTTTCATATTTGTTTCACGTTTTTATAGCTTTTTGTTATGATCCCACATCGGGCAAGTATGGGCATGGTTGATGGTTTATTATGTCCAGGTGTCCTCTCCTCAAACAAGCTAGCTTTTTGAGTGAGTTCTACACTTGGGACTTATGAACCGATTACGAGCCTAGTATGGGATAGGTTCGTATCACTTTTATCGAAACTAAAAGGGTCTTTTTTGTTTGATTGTTGTAGATATACACAGCTCCTGTATCTAAATGGAAATATATGAAGAACAGAAGATTGCAAGATTGGGGTATTATTTTTTTTCTTGAATTTTTTTAGGTGTTGTGTTCATTGGAATTTGATTACGGCTTAGTTTATATGTTTTTTTATTGTAGGTGGTGTTGTTCATGGGAAGGGTCTTTTGCCTCAAGATTGTAAGCCGCTCGTTTATTCTTTTTATATTGGTGTTGTTCATGTGAAGTCGGTTTATATGTAAATCCGTAAACAATCGCTAGGTACAAACAATTTGGGGCAATTAGACATATGTTTGAACACATTCAAAGACCGTCTAGTACAAGTCCATCTTGTTAAATTGGATTTTTTAACATGAGTACATGACTCAAGTCCTTCATCACTATCGTTAAACTTTTTACACTACAAAGAAAATAGACGATTGTTATGCTGTAAAAGATAAATAAATGAAGTTTCATATTTGTTTTGGTATGGCAGATTATCGTTCATCGTTCAAGGGCGTTTTAGGCAATTAGACATATGTTATTAATTAAACTCTAAGTCCTTTTTTGTGTTTATGTAGTACCATCATGGCTGACGAAAATTACCGAAAAAATAAGTGAAGAATCATCTTTGTTTCCTTCGGCGATTAATCATGTCCTCATCAATGAGTACCTTCCTAACCAAGGAATAATGGTTTGTATCGATCGCTTAATACAAAAATTTCATTTCACTTGTTTTTATTGTTGTTACCATGTCATAATCCATCGTATCTAGATGAAACATGTGAATATCTGTAGTTGTGATCTCTTTACTTAAAAATGGGTCACTTTAGGTTTTATATTCAGCGGGTTGAATTGAAACTGGTCAATTGGGCTGCCCAACAATTTATTAAACGCATAAGACCTGCTTAGTCGTTTACTCGTGTTATTTTACAACTTTATGTATTATAGTTAAAAATGGAAGAAAAAAAAGGACAAAACAAGTGTTGGTGGGACTGAAGCCAATATGACGTGTTTGGACCTATACTGAAAAGTTACACATTTTGACTAGTTATATCTGTTGATATGTATTATGTAGCCTCATCAAGATGGTCCTGCTTATTTCCCGGTGGTAGCTATCCTTTCATTAGGGTCACCTGTTGTTATGGACTTCACGCCCCATGCTCAGTTAGTAGGCAGTGCAAGCAATATTGAAGATACGGGTTCAATAGAAGGAACCAATGATGAAAAGTTACGAGACCATCATCCTTTTTCTATTGCACTGATGCCCCGCAGTTTGTTGATATTTAAAGACTTAGCTTATTCAGGTGAGTACATCTTATGTCTATTAGATCAAACACTTCAAACAAAAATCGACCGTTTTCTACATAATACACCCATTTATGTTTAGTTTTTTTTTTTGCTTAATCTCGATGAAATAGTTATAACCTATTTCTTATGTGTTGTTTATAGAATATTTGCATGGCATAAAAGATTGTGAAATTCAGCAATATGATACGGTAAGATCGCTAAAGAATCATTATAGTATCGATTAATTGATTAAAATACTAATACTAATTTCCTATTTGGTTCTTACATTTGTATCCACTTTGATTTTCAGGCAGTGAACGCTGCAGACGTTTTAGGACAACAAAGCGTGATTGAAGAACACGATGAAGACTTAAAGGCAATTCATAGATCGGCTACCAGAGTTTCGTTGACATGTCGAGTTGTATCTAAGGTTCATAAGAACCTCTTCAGGTTTTGAAAGTGCTTCGAGTAGTCCTTTTAGCTGTTTTGACCGAACTGATATAATGTTGTTGTTAAAAGGACATCACTAGTTTTAGGTGATATTAAAGTACAGTATGTGAACCTGAAACCGGTATCATTGTTCTAAGTACTTGCTGTTTAGTGTTTACAATCACCCATACTAACTAGTTTTGATAGCTGCAAATTACCCGCCAAACTGTTTTTGCCTCCAAACGTAGAAAATAACCATCCGGCCAAACAAAACAACATCAACAGTCTTTAAGGCCAACTAACATCAGCAAAGATCACCATTAAATACGAGGGCTGTGCGCCAAAGGGTCAGTCTGCATATTTTTTCTGACAGAAAAATATGAAATTTCCTTCAATTGTTTGAATCTGCACCCCTTTCTTCTGCGGAATAACTGTTTTCTACATCTCACTCCCGATATCCTTCTCAACATCTGTGACATTGTAGAAACCATCTTGTGAAATTATCTCAATGGCTTAACCTACCTTTGAACAAGTGTCAAAAATAAATAAGTTGATCAGTTGATAAATGTGACACTCTAGCTAAATCCCACATGGGTTGTGGTTTGGTTTGGAGAGATCCATGGTTCATAAGATAACAGTCGCCTTCTCATGGCATAATGCGTTTTGTGGTCTATTGCAAATGGGGTTCTTAAGAACTGGCAGTTAAACGTGCTCATAGGAGAGTAGTACTGGCTTATGTGACTTGCCGGGAAGTCTTCACAAGAGGGCCACAAAGTAAAACTGTGAGCTTTCGGGCAAAGCGGACAATATTGTGATCTGAGTAGGCGGGATGTTACAAGTGGTATCAGAGTCACTCCTGAGCCGTTCGGGATGGTGGGGCAAACCTCATCGAGGACGATGAGTCCCGAAGAGGGTGATTGTGACACCCTAGGGAAATCTCACATCGGTTGTGGTCAGGAGAAATTCATGGTTCATAAGATAACAGTCGCCTTCTCATGACATAACGCGTTTTGTGGTCTACTGCAAGTGGGGTTCTTAGGAACTGGCAGTTAAGTGTGCTCATGGGAGAGTAGTACTGGCTTGGGTGACCTGCCGGGAGTCTTCACAAGAGGGCCAAAAAGCAAAGCCGTGAGCTTGCGAGCAAAGCGGACAATATTATGGTCTGAGTAGGCGGGATGTTACTTATATAATACTTGAAACAAATTATATGAATGAATTGAGTTTTAAATGAAATTTCATTGGTATAATTTTCATTAAAAGTAATATAACATAAATATAAATATTTACGATTAAATTTGAAAAAAAAATCAAAAATGAAGTATAACATATGGAGTTGTGCCATTTAATATTTACTAGTACTATTTACGGGGTAGAGTTGAGTTGTTTTGGCAAAGAATTGATGCATGCTTGTTTGCTTGTTTCCACAATTTGGAAAAGCAAATTACAACTTAAAAAATCGAACATTTTAATTTTTAATTCAATTTTAAATATCAACAAAAGCAAGGAGGCTTTTAGGGTCCGTTTGGTTTGTAAGTGAGTTTAGAATCAAGTTCACATTTAAGAATGGTATCAAAGAAATTAAATAATAATATACAATCAAAAATAAATAGATATATAATATTATTTCAATTTTACATTATTATTTATAAAATAAATCTGGGAATAAAAAAGTTTGTAGAAAACTTGTGGTCTAGAATTATTGATATGTGGGGTCAAATGAAAAAATTGATTCATTACTTGAAAGATACCAAATTGTTGTGGAATGAAACTTTGGTTTAAATATTCACTGTTGATTATAAATGGGCTAACCAAACTATCTTTCTATGAAATCATTCGAGTCCAACAGTTGGACACCCCTTAACCAAACGCATCCTTAATAAACTGCACGAGAGGAATACTTTTCGCTTCAAATTATTCCGATGAAATTTTCTTGAGTCAATACGAAAAATTAAAAGCAAATAGTAAAATTCAACATATATAAATAAATAATCAAATTTAAATAAATAATCTTTTATATTTATTCATTTACTTATATAATATAAATAAATAAACAAATAAACAAATTTAGAAATAACATTTATATATTTATCTATGTTTATTTATTTAAATAAATAACTGAATTTTGTACACAATTAAATAAATAAACATGGTAAATGAAATAAACATAAAATGATAATGAAATAATTTATCTCAAGCTTAACAAAGACGGGGGTCTCGGCATATCGCACCATAAAAAGTAGTGCATCGGCAACCCTCTAATGATCTCCCTAAGGCAGTTGCCCCAATGAGCCGCATGATCACCAGTAGTCATCAGGGTGTTTTGATCCTCAACATCAAACTCGATCGGGACGGGGCCATTTTTATCCGTGATTTGCCTAAGCACGAAGTTCCGGGTCTCCTGGCGGGTATTTGTTGAAAATTTAGTGCAATTGTGGGAACGAGTCATACTTATAAATGGGTTTGGAGGTACGGAGTGTACACCCATTAAGTCTCTGACCTCCCTGGACTCAATATAATGGTCGTGTTGATGGTTGTATCATCAGAGGAGGAAAGTGTTCATCAGCAGGAAGAAAAGTTCATCAGTAGGAAGTTGCTCGTGCAGCTCCTGCTGATGAACCACATGCTGATAAACACTTGACTTAGCTAAAAGTCTTTGTAGCCTCTTTGACCGATTTATAAGGGGTTTAATTTTGACTTGATGGCCAGATTTATGGTCATATAACCACTATGCTTTCATGTAGGCAGTTATGAGATTAATTGGCCGATTAATGCTCATAACACCTTTGACCTTGAGTTACATTCTTAAGAACGGTATCCCTATATAAAGGGATAACACTTGCATGAGGAAAACACAGAAACATAAGCATGTACACGCACAAAGTTCTTGATTTGTGCCTAAAACAAGAACTAACACTTGGTTTTATCCCAAGGGGGTATTCGTGTTAACCCAGGCATAGGGTCGGATAATCTTCTTTGGAAAGTAATTACACGACTTCAAGTGATATCCGGTAACCAATTCATTGGTACGTAGTTAGGCTATTGATTATCTTTACCCTGTTGGAACGAAGTAAACCCCAACAATCAAAGAAGATTATTTCTGTGATAATCAATGACGGCTGCAATGAAGCATATGGTGGCTAACTTCTCCAAACTGGACAAGTTTGAAGGGGTTGATTTTAGGAGATGGTGAAAGAAGATGCACTCTCTTCTTTCTACCATGAACGTGATGTACGTGCTGACTACTCCTATTCTTGATGGTGGTGATGATGCTACGTTGGAGGACATGAGGAAAAGGAGCAAATGGGAGAATGATGACTATGTGTGTCACGACATAATTCTCAATGGTATGTTTGATTCTTTGTTTGATATTTACCAAAATTTTGAATCTGGTAAAGAACTATGGGATTCCTTGGAAGCCAAATATATGGCTGAGGATGCATCAAGAATGAAGTTCCTTATGAGTGATTTCAAAAATTACAAAATGATTGATTCAAGACCAGTCATGGAACAATATAATGAACTTCTTGGAACTACACAACATAAAATGAACATGGATGACACCATTCAGGTCTCTTATGTCATTGACAAACTGCCTCCTTACTGGAAAGATTTCAAGCACACCTTGAAATATAAGAAGGAGGAGTTAACTCTTGCTGAGTTGGACAGTCATTTGCGCATTGAGGAATCCCTCAGGGTGCATGATAGTGGCAAGCCAAAGAGCAACAATGTTGCTGGTTCATCAGTTGTCAATATAGTGGAGCATAATAACTCCTCCAGGTACAATGACAACAAAGGCAAACGTAAGCATCAGGATAACACCAAATCTAATCCTAACAAGAAGTCATTAGTAGCTTGTTGGAAGTGTGAGAAACCTGGACACTTGAAAAGTGATTGCAAAGGTGTTGGTATTGGCAGCAAAGCCAATGGATCAGGCACAAAAGGTCAGAATATGTTTAATGAATCTCTTCATATTTATTATGTTACATATGTATCTGAAGCTTATTATTATGCAGGATGATGATGTTGCGTGGTGGATTAACTCTGGAGCAACTGTTCATGTGTGTAAGATAGATGCTGGTTCAAGACTTATGAGTCAATGAATGATGGATTTATTCTTCACATGGGAAATGAGTCAACAACCCTAGTGCATGGACGTGGTTGTGTAGATCTTAAGTTTAGTTCTGTAAAGATTGTTTCTTTGTTTAATGTTTTGCATGTTCCTAATATTAGGAAGAACTTAGTTTCTAGTAGTGTTTTTAATAATTGTGGTTATAAACAAGTGATTGAATCTAATAAATTTGTTTTATCTAAGCATGGTGTGTTTATTGGTTTTGGCTATTTGTGTAATCAAATGTTCAAGCTTAATATTGATTCTAATATGAATGTTGATTCTATCTTGATGACAACCACTAAACTAACTGATTCATCACTATGGCATGCTAGGCTAGGCCATGTCCACTATAAGAGGATGCAAGATATGTCTAAGGATAGGTTGATTCCAGCCTTTAACATGGACATTGATAAATGTCAGACTTGCATGCTGAACAAAATTACTAAGAAACCATTTCAAGATGTAAAATGTGAAACTATAGTTTAGGAGCTAATCCATAGTGACCTATGTGATTTGCATGCTACTTCCTCATTAGGGAATAAGAAATACGTTGTAACATTTATTGATGATGCTTCTAGGTTCTGCTATGTTTATTTGTTACATACTAAGGATGAAACATTAGATAAATTTAAAGTATTTAAAACTGAAGTTGAATTACAAGAAGGAGTCCAAATCAAAAGATTTAGGACTGATAAGGGAGGTGAGTACATGGATACTCTGTACTTTCAGTCTATTGGAATAATCCATGAAACAATTGTCCCTTATAATCCACAACAAAATGATATATCTGAAAAGAAAAATAGAGTACTAAAAGAGATGGTTAATTCCATGTTATCCTACTCAGGACTGAGTCAAGGGTTTTGGGGAGAAGCTATGTTAACAACTTGCTATTTATTAAATAGGGTTCCTAATAAAAGGAACATGATTACCCCGTATGAACTCTGGACTAAAAGGAAACCAAACTTGAACTACCTCAAAGTTTTGAGTTGTAGGGCAGTTGTAAGACTCCCTGATCCAAAGGTGAAAACCTTGGGTGAAAGAGGCATTGAATGCATCTTTGTTGGATATTCTGAGCATTCCAAGGCTTATAGGTTCTATTTTATTGAACCTAATGATTCAGTTTCAATAAACTCAATCATTGAATCAAAGAATGTTAACTTTGATGAGACTAGGTTCTCATCAGTCCCTAGACCAAGCCTTGGACTCCTACTGGAGCTGAGGACATTGGTGCTTCAGTGGAACCTGAAAGGGTCACTAATGAGGTTGTGGTTCAGCAACCTCAGCCTAAGCTTAGAAGAAGCACAAGGCATAGGACTCCAAGGAATTTGGGCCTGATTTTCAACTATATTTAGTTGAAGGTACAAGGGATGAGGTCTCTGACCAATACTACTATTGCTTTAATGTTGAGGATGAGCTCAAAACATTTGATGAAGCAACGAAGTCCCAAGATGTTGCTTTCTGGAAAGAAGCAATCAATGATGAGATGAATCCATCATGGGCAACAACTCTTGGATGTTGGTTGATCTACCTCCAAGTTGTAATCCACTTGGATGCAAATGGATTTTCAAAAGAAAGATGAAGGTAGATGGAACTATTGAAAAGTTCAAGGCAAGGTTAGTCATTCAATGCTTTAGGAAAAAGTCGGGGATAAACTACTTTGATACTTATGCTCTTGTAGCACGCATAAGTACCATAAGAATGTTGATTGCCTTAGCAAGTATTCACAATCTGATTATTCATTAGATGGATCTAAAGACAGCATTCTTGAATGGTGATTTAAATGAGAAGGTTTATATGAACAAACCTCAAGGTTTCATCATGCATGGTCATGAAGGTAAGGTGTGTAAACTGATTAAGTCCTTATATGGACTGAAGCAGGCACCTAAGCAATGGCATCAAAAATTTGATAAAGTGGTTTTGTCTAATGGTTATTTACTTAACCAAGCTGATAAATATGTATATAGTAAATTTCATAAATCTGGTAAAAGAGTAATCACTTGGCTATATGTTGATGACATGTTAATCTTTAGTACTGACCAAGTTTAGGTTGATTTAATCAAAGACATGGGGAAGGATGATGTTATCCTTGGCATAAGGATTAAACATGAAAGTGATGGTATTGTAATTTCTCAATCTCATTATATTGAGAAGGTCTTGAAGAAATTCAATCACTTTGATTGTACTCCAGTGAGTACACCTATGGATACAAGTGAGAAACTAATGCCTAACAATGGTCATGTTGTCTCTCAGCTTGAGTATTCTTAGGTGATTGGTTGCTTGATGTATGCCATGACTAGTACTAGGCCTGATATAGCATTTGTAGTGGGTAAACTGAGTAGATACACTAGTAATCCTAGTACTCAACATTAGCAAGCTATTTAGAGGTACTGAAGTATTTGAAAAGAACTATGGATTATAGTCTTTCTTATACTAGATATCCTTCAGTGTTAGAAGGTTACATTGATGCAAGTTGGATCAGCAATACTGAGGATAATTCATCCACAAGTGGTTGGGTATTCCTTCTTGGTGGTGGTGCAATTTCTTGGGCATCCAAGAAGCAAACTTGCATTACTAGTTCAACAATGGAGTCTGAGTTTGTGGCTCTAGCAGCTGTTGGTAAAGAAGTTGAATGGTTGAGAAACTTGCTTCTTGAGATTCCATTGTGGATCAAACCTATGGCATCCATATCTATCCATTGTGATAGTGCAACTACTTTGGCTAAGGCTTATAGCCAAATGTACAATGGTAAGTCTAGACACTTGGGTGTTAGACATAACATGATTCGTGAGTTGATCATGAATGGGGTGATATCAATAGAGTTTATGAGGTTTCAACAAAACTTAGCTGATCACTTGACGAAGGGATTGGCTAGAGACTTGGTTATAAAGTCTGCTAAAGGGATGGGTTTAAAGTCCAAACTAGTCACCGAATGCTAGGACATCCAACTCTCTCATAAGGAAACTTGGGAGTTGAGTTCAATGTGGAAAGCTGAACATTCAGGGGACTGAAGCACATGTTGTACATATCATCCCAAGGATGTGTTTGTACGTGCTGAATGAGGATGAAGTTATAAACATCTTAATGATTAATTTCTTTGAAAAAGTGCTTAAGCATGAGCATGAACTAAAGAGGAACCACCTATGTAAATGTTGAGGTTTCGCTGCCTCAAGGAGCATGAACTTTTGCTCTTACAACATTTATGATTTGGATATGGACACATGGCTTGTATGGTATCAGGAGAGTTTTAAGTGTTTGAAAACTTGTGTGTATTTTATCTTCAGGTATTCAAAGTAGTTGAAGGGTTCAACTCTTAGAACACCCTGATTCTCGAATATTTGAAGTGATGTACTAAGATAGAAATTCAATCCTCATGACATTTTTATTTATGCACTGGTTTTGTTAAATTTAATTTTCATGCAAAAAGGAATTGTACTAAATTGGGGAGGATTGTTGGAAATTTAGTGCAATTGTGGGAACGAGTCATACTTGTAAATGGTTTTGGAGGTACGGAGTGTACATCCATTAAGTCTCTGACCTCCCTTGACTCAATATAGTGGTTGTGTTGATGGTTGTATCATCAGCAGGAGGAGGAGGAGGAAAGTGTTCATCAGCAGGAAGAAAAGTTTATCAGTAGGAAGTTGCTCCTACAGCTCCTGCTGATGAACCACATACTGATAAACACTTGACTTAGCTAATATCCTTTGTAACCTCTTTGACCAATTTATGAGGGGTTTAATATTGACTTGATGACCAGGTTTATGGTCATGTAACCATTATGCTTTCATGTAGGCAGTTATGAGATTAATTGGTCGATTAATGCTCATAACACCTTTGACCTTGGGTTACATTCTTTGGAATGGTATCCCTATATAAAGGGATAACACTTACATGAGGGAAGCACAAAAACATAAACACTTACACACACAAAGTTCTTGATTTGTGCCTAAAACAAGAACTAACACTTGGTTTTATCCCAATGGGGTATTTTTGTTAACCCATGCATAGGGTCGAATAATCTGATTTGGAAAGTGATTACACGACTTTAAGTGATATCCGGTAACCAATTCATTGGTACGCAGTTAGGCTATTGATTATCTTTACCCTGTTGGAACGAAGTAAACCCCAACAATATTCATCGTGCTCGCGCCTTTGTCACCAAAATTAGATTTTCGCCGGCCCTTACCTACAAAATCAAGTGAGTGCTAAAGTCATAAAAATTCAAGGCAAGCAAATTCAATGTATCAATTTTATGCTTTATTACAATAATCCAAAAATTCTTACCTCGGTTATTGAAGCAACCAGTGGGAATCTAGAATGCAGGGCGACGATCCTCACCAACACCGTCACCGTCGTGGCCCTATGCAACATCTGCTGACATCTGTACAATTAGCATTAGGATAACATATAGATATTTATGAACAAAATAATGAAAGCATGATCTAAATACATACACATCCAAATAGGTATACACATTTAAACAATCCACAATAATTTCAGTCATTCATTCGTCCATTCATTCAAATAATTGTCTTTTACAAGTTACAACTAATTATCAATCTTCTTCTTCACTAGAATAAACAACATTTACACCATCGTCAATATCAAGGTTGACGAGGCATTCATCGTCAGAATCTGCTAAATCATGAGGAATGGGGTCTTCCTCATCAATAATTTCGTCTTCATCATCAACATCAACAATATCTAGTGGTGCATCGACATCTATTGATTCACCTTTTATATGCAGGGCCGGAATTTCCAAGACGTCGGTACTAGTAGAAAGTGCGAGATCAGATAAGTTGGTGGCATGTATAAAGGGGCGTCCTCTACCACAATGACACCCCCATTAGAGAACTTTGTATGACTCATATGTTCTACGACCTTCCAGCCAGGTGTTGCGAGAATGTATTGTTCATTTTAAACCCCTCGGCATTTGTCAGGATTTGTGTTACGTTGTTCATAATGACAAGTCTTCTAACACGTCCTTTGTTTCTAGTGTTCAAGCTGACCATAATACATTTCTCTATCCGGACCAGGCGAACTAATGTCGTTGCTTTGAATTGTGCGACGTGCATCGTGGCTGTGCACAACAAACCTCACACCTTCGACTACGTAAGAGTTGAATGAGAATGGAGTTTGTACTAGTCCACAAGCTAAAGTGAATAACTCGTTGCGGGCGCTAACACCTGGGTCTTTGTCTACGTAACATTGATGGGCCTATAAAGAAAGATAATATCAGACAGAGAACACAAAATATCATGTCGTTATTGATACAATTAGATAGAAACAATAAGTATAAGTTTACCTCCTTCTTAAACGAGTCGTTGAATTCTTTTATGAATTTTTTGTCGGCTTTGTCAGGAAATGCATTGAAAAATGTTCATGGTGGGGAATAAGTCGTCGAAAAGATAAGTTAAGAAAAAAAGGTTTCAAAATAAAAATACGTACCTCTTGAACTTGTCCTGGTACGCGCCGAATTTAGAACTGTTGCGAAGTACATACCATATCACTTTCTTAGGTTCTTGGTGATCAATATGACTAACCGACCGTAAACGAATCCTTTTACATACTGATTTGAACACGTGAAACTAAAAGGTTGGAGTAGGACAACCCCATTACGGTCAGGACGATTAAATTTCATGGTAACATCCTGAAAATAATGAGAGCTGAAATTCAATGCTTCTTCTGCAACATAACCCGCTGCAATAGAACCTTCTGACTTAGCTTTATTTGGTGCATAATTTTTTAGCGTCTTCATATACCTTTCAAATGGATACATCCACCATGGGAGAATAGGTCGCCATATATAGCCTTTAAAGGTAAATAGATAACCAAGTGAATCATAATGTCAAAGAAAGCAGGAGGATATACGACTTCGAGATTGCACAAAACATCGATCGCCTTAGTTTGAGCTTCCAACATGTCATCCACCATCATAGTTGTAGAGAAAATTTGATTAAAGAATGATCATAGCTCGATTAGTGGTTTACAACGTACGGGTCCAAGTGTTGTTGAAGTCCATAAGGAAGTAAATGTTGCATCATTATATGACAGTCATGAGACTTCAAGCTCATTATATTTGTATCATTGTCAATGACTTTG
This sequence comes from Glebionis coronaria, assembly GCA_025667525.1. Taxonomy (NCBI): domain Eukaryota; kingdom Viridiplantae; phylum Streptophyta; class Magnoliopsida; order Asterales; family Asteraceae; genus Glebionis; species Glebionis coronaria. The sequence continues at coordinate 586,039,598 of CM046878.1, read as the reverse complement.
TTCTTGAAGTTAGAGCTGAACCCATATGGTAGTTTAACTCCTTTGTTGAACTGACAAAAGTTTTTTCTGTTCTCTAGTGTCAAAGAATAGGCAGTATAAGGCTTCGAGCACTTCCCGTTTTTGTTTGGGCCACAAGCCCTTTCGAATGGACAGCCTTTACAAGTCTTGTCTGGCCTTGGCGGTATCTTTAGATTTGTCATTCATTAACAAAGTGTTCAAAATAACCGCCAACACATTATTTTCGATATGCATGATACCTAAAGTGTGTTTTAGTGTAAGAAAAGACCACTACTCAAGCTCATAAAAATAGACCGCTTAGTCCAGTTCAACTCAACAAGAACATTGCGTTTAATCTTCACACACCCAAAACTCGGATGTTTACCCAGCATACGCGTGAGCAATCTAGCAAGTTGAGTCATGATATCATCCCTCCTAATTTTCTAGGAGGATCTCCTTTTTCGATTTGACCATTCATATCATGTGAATACATATATTCTATGACGTTGGGCTACGAATCTTTTGTGGCCCACATAAGTTGTTTTTCCTATCACAAACTCATATGGAGCGTTTGTTGGAATTTAACAACTCTAATGTATCTAACATACATGCATGATGAGTAAACGCAGCGGATAAGATCAAGCATCTATGCACATAATGTAATTAACATAAAGATTAAGAAAACATACCTTTTCTCCAATAACGATGATCAAGAACCCTTAAATCACCAAATCGATGTAAACCCTAATATTACATCAATAAAACCGATCCACCAATAACCCAAAGATTAAACTAGATCTTCTCTAATATAGTCCATCCGACACTTCAATCAGTCACCTATATCCTGAACAAGTAGATTACTTAACAATGAACAAAAGATGAAACCCTAATATGGGTGTGTTTAGCCGTCGATCACCATGGAGAAAAGAATAGGGGATTTTGTTTTTCAAGTTATGACAAAGTGATCAACATAACTTTGTTTATATAGTAGAAGACTTAGGCTAATTAAGTAAAAGATCTTATTTTTCTTAACAAGTAAACTAAGCTTCCAGAAAAATTCCACCTCCTTCCCTTTTCCCCTTGTTCGGTCGATCACCTCCTAACACCCCTTAGGATTGACTTTTTGACTTTCTAGATTATTCTGTTAGTAATTACATTAATTTTTATTCTTGTTAAACTTTTTAACTTGCTAATTATTTACCGTTAAGTAAGCACTTTTGTCAAACTAAGATTATACGATAAATATAGCCATATTATATCGTATCTTAATAAAAGATGATCTTGTTGTGTAAGTGTGTGACCCCTTAGGCCCGCGTACTCTCGGCCATATAAAATGATATTTATGACTTACGCACGTCCCAACAACTCCTACTTGGGGAAGTCTCCATCATAGTGTATTTTAATACTAATATTGACGTATAGTCTAGCAACACCATCAATGCTCCCAAAAGTACTTGAGCTGGTTTCTGGAAAACAAGCTCAACCTTATGGTATAAATTACTTCATTCCTTTTTGTTTTTGATACGGTTAATCATGAATATAGATCAAAAGTCATTTCATGTATTAATGATTCTATTTCTTGTTTCTATAATTGATCAAGATTCAAAATGTAAAAGAAACTTCTTACTACACTTTAGTTATGGCCACACAAACATCTAATCAACCCTAATAGGGGTCAATATGATCATACTTTATTCATGGAGGAACAAAATCATATTTTGACTACAAGTACCTTTCACATATGTCAAAGACATTTCAGAAATAGGTTTTAAAACTATCCATTTTACTGACACGGTGTTTACTCTAAATCAAGAAATGTTATCCATCTATGCGAAGATCCACTTGCATCTCAAGTCTAAGGATCGCAATACTCTACCATTAGTGTAATATCTTAATGACAACGATCCATAAAGAAGACTTACACGTTGTGGTAATCCGATTATTCAACCAAAATGAGTAACCTATGAGTTTGGAAGATTCATCTTTATGTATCTTCCAAAGATACAACCAACCCTAATATTTGTCTTCGTTTAACAATATTCCCATATCCATGATCGACAACAGATATTTAGAATGTATATAATACATATAAATATGCAGATACTACATCCATGGATTAAACATGTAAATATATGACACAATAGCATTTGTCAATTCATTGTTTAATACGATTGCTTAAACGTCCCTTATAAAATACCAAATTAAGATCACTACATGATAATTATAGTCTGAATACTATCGTCTTAGTTACAAAAATTCAATTGTTGATAAGGCATAGATTCATATAAACTAGATTATTGATCTTGTGGAACTTTGAGAATACTTATTCATAATCACGAGTTGTGAATTATGATGAAGCGTGTAATATGATATAACAATATCATATTAATATTCACACTCCTTTCCACTTATTTAAAATATTTATCACTACAGTTTCCAAAAATGTAAAGAATTCTAACATTTTAATGTATAATACAACTATGCTTTTAACCAAGCATGTTAGTTTATAACAATGATGTTATCCATAACAAAGATTTTCTAAAATCAAAACTGTGTATCATCTCAAATAAAATAAGGACTATAGTATACCATATAACTAAGCTCATATTTCATAAACTGTTGGAAATACGTTTTTCGTATTAAGAAAGTCCCAGTCACTCCAACAATATAGTTATAGGCTTGTAGTATACGTTTAATTAATATTACATTAGCCCGACCCATGAGCATGTTCATGGGCCGGAGGCCCAAGTCCACTAAGGGACTTGGGTATATAAACCCCTTTCCACCATGGAAAGGGGTGTTGGTTGTTTCATTTTAGTAATATCATTTTTACATTTTCTCTCATCTCTCTCTCTACTTTCTCTCACTAGAAACAACAACCATCTTGTTAAATCAAAGATTATCATACTTTTACAATTGGTATCAAGAGCTATGGGATGAAATAGAGGTTGGTTTTGTGTTGTTCATGCTTATTTTTTAGTGTGTTCTTGTGTTTTTTATTGATCTTTACCTAAGATTCAAATTTTTTCGTGTTTTTGTGAGTCCAAGTGTTCCATATATCTTCTACATAGTTGTGGTAGAGATTTGGGTACTTTGAGTTGGTTAAAATCACGGATTTCTTGTAAAAAATCTCATTTTTTACCAAAAATCTCGGAACAGTACCGTATTGCGATTGGAACCCATCGCAAAGGAAAAGGGTTTAACTTTGTGATTGATATTGAGATTGATATTGAGATTGATATTGAGATTGATATTGCGATTGATATTGAGATTGATATTGCGATTGGGGTCTTCTGGTAACATTGCGATTGATATTGCGATTGGTAACATTGCGATTGATATTGCGATTGGGGTCTTCTGGTAACATTGCGATTGATATTGCGATTGGTAACATTGCGATTGATACTGCGATTGGGGTCTTCTGGTAACATTGCGACTGATATTGCGATTGGTAACATTGCGATTGATATTGCGATTGATATTGCGATTGGAGTCATTTGGTGATATTGCGATAGTACTTGCACCATTTAGAGGATTTTTCAATCTTGTAACTTTCACAAAAAGACACAACATAAAGATAACAACATCTTTGTTTCAACAACATTAAAACACTTAACCTTATTTCATTGCTCGATCATTTTGATAATATTTATTCAAGTGTTCAAAAATGAATCCTCATTCATTTATGCCGACAATGACATCGCTTACCGATATTTCAATCATCTCGGGTATCGATACCCGCCCACCGTTGCTCATCAAAGACTTATTTGAAGCATGACAAGGTCGCATGAGAACTTACATTATGGGTAAACCCAATGGGATACTTATGGTTCAATCCATTGAGAAAGGTCCACTCGATTGGGGAGAAGTTACTGTCGACAATGTGACGCGGCCAAGGTTGTTTCATGAATTAATGGATGCTAACAAAATCATTGCCGATGCAGATGAAAGGGCTGTTCAGACCATACTTCAAGCTCTTCCACCCGATATTTATCGAATGGTAAGTGAACACACAGTGGCAAAGGATCTTTGGGATCGCTTAACTGTTTTGTTACAAGGTACTTCACTAACTAAGCAGGAACGAGAGTGTCAACTGTATGATTTGTTTGATAGGTTCACATACATTCCAGGGGAAACACTTCATGACTACTACTGGCGTTTTACTACTTTGATGAATGATTTGAACGTGTATAATCTAAGGATTGCTCAGTTTCAACTCAACACCAAGTTCTTAAATACGTTACCCCAAGAGTGGAGCCAATATGTTACTGATGTTAAAATGATTCGGGATTTGCACAAGTCAAATTTAGATCAGCTTTATGCTTTCTTGCAGCAACACGAGAAGCACGTGATCCAGAAATGCATCTCTCAGGGCTCTTATTCCGAACCATTGGCATTAATGGCAAATCATCCAACTTTGTCATATCACAACTCTCCGTATGCTTTGGGACACCAATCTTCCTATCAGCCATTGTATCAAACTCCAAGCTTTCCGCAGTATTCGATTCTTCCACAACCACCTATATCATATCAACAATTTTAGCAACCAGCATTATCATCATCGTCACAACGTGCTCAACAACCATACTCTCCTTACCAACCACCAACAAACCCTTCCATCATTTACCAACAACATGAGGCTCCTCAACCCCATTACTTACAACATGTTAGTGCTCATTCAAATCAGTTTGTAGCTCAACCAGCACCAGTATTCTATTGTGATGATGAGATTCCAGTTCCTGAGTTTAGACCATGGGATAATCCTACTGATATACTTGCTTAAATGTCTGCTTATATCACTCAAGCGTTGAACAAAAGAGGTTACAGAGGACCATCTCCAACAAACAATCATTTGAGGAATTCTTCTAACTCTCGTCAACAAGCTACAATCCAAGATGGCAGAGTTACTGTGCAACCACTTCAGGGGAGACCAAGTTCATCTAATACTGGTGCACGTCCATTTAACACTGTTGCTACAAGGGGAAATAACACTGGCAAAATGAAGATGATCATATGTTATAACTACAAAGGGGAAGGGCACATGGCTCGAGAGTGTAAGCAGCCAAAGAGGAAAAGGGATAGCACATGGTTTCAGGAGAAGATTTACTTGGTTAGTGCTCAAGCCCAAGGACGAGAGATCGATGAAGAAGAGTTAGCATTTCTCGCAAATCCAGGAGTTGCGGACACTGACGGACTCACAGCAGCCATCACGAACAATGCCGCATATCAATGTGATGATCTTGATGCATATGATTCCGACTGTGATGATCTCAATACCGCCAAGGCAGATATCATGGTAAATCTTTCACTTTATGGAGCTGACACAATTTCTGAGGTACCAAATACTGCCAATGATACTAGTATTGTACCTTATCAAGTTGAACAAGTGTCTGAGTATCCGGAACAGCCTCTGGTGGTTAGTAACTCAAACGAGGAGACAAACATTGATAGCAATATCAATGCAAGTCCCCAGACTTTGAGTGAAATACAACTGGGAGCTATTACGTCTAAATATTCGTTTGCTCAACAAGATTTGGTTATGGTGTCGGCATCTATGCTCGGCCAAATGAATAATGCGGTCCTTGAAACCCTCGGTGTTAATCAGACATTATATGCCGAGCTTGCTTTGTATAAGGAAAAGGTTAAAACCTTGGAATTAACTCCAGTGACCACTACCTTAACCAATCCTGAATTTGATAGGTTTAGGAAAGTCCAAATGGATAATTTGCTAGAAATTGAGAGTTTAAGAGCAAATCTTTCGAAAGAACTTAAAGAAAAAGAGTCAGTCGTTACTAATTTTTAAAAACTACAAACGGATTTTGAAATTCTCGAGTCTAAAAGGGTTGAAACGGAAATTAAGGCGTCTGAGAAAGTTAAAAAGACTGAAGTTTTGCTTTTAAAACAATACTCTGCTTCACATTTAACACACCTGTTTCATTCTTCGTTTAAGGAATTCACTCTATCGCGTCTAATAGACCTACCACCTAACCCGGGGTATGCAAAACGAGCATTTAACCACAACCCACGACTTTATGATGCAACAAACTTAGGATTGGTCTTAGATCCGATTGTGTTTTCAAATGAATCTGAGAATATGTCACTACATGAAGAGAATCGGTCAAAAGTAATTTATACATATCCTGAGTATGATTATAAACAGCTTAATAAAGAGAATGCAAAACAGATCTTAGAATTCGCTTTAATATGCAAAGGGAATTTATCTATACACCAACTTTCATGCCTACTAGAGAAAGCCTTAGTATACTTCCTACACTTGTCAATTCGGATGAACCTAAGGAAATTCCAAAGGATCTTCCACCGGTAAGTACGGTATTGCTAAGCTTGAAAGAGATTAGGCGATATCTTACCGACTTTGACAAGGTCATCATGGAATGTACGACTTCAACGGCTCAAACCGTTGGAGAATGGGCTTTCGAACACATGAAAACGGTGTTTGAGAAAGAGATCGTTCCGTTTGTAAACAATTTTAAAGAAGGACTTCTAGATCTTGGGGACAATCTTAACTTTGAAGTGGGTATAGTCCGAAAAGTTTTCTATGAAATGGATGATGCTTATGAACAACATCTAATTGAGAAAGAAAAGATTTTGTCCGAATATGACCGATTCTTGGAACATATAGTGTCTCTTGAAGTGATGCAAGTTGTTACTATTGAATTTACTTTTGAGATGACAGCTGCAATGAATAAATGTGATGATGTGCATGATATATCTGTGAATATTGTTGAACCTTGTGAATAATATTGATAATCATTCTTGTCACGAATCTAACGCTGAATTTTTAAAGCTTCAAGATTCTTATAAATCACTTTCAAAACGTTTTGATGAGCTTCAACAACATTGTATATCTCTTGAAATTGAAAATCAATCTAAAAATGAAACTCTTTCAATAACAAATGATTGTGAAAATTCCGTTGAGACTAGTGACAAGATGATTCAGGTGGTTCAGGCATTAGAGGAAGAAATTATGAGACTTAAGAGAGAATCATTGACAAAGAAATTGGAACTAGAGGCTGCAGAAATTAAAAATCATGCCCTAGAAGATAGAATTACTTCTATGCTAGGGGAGTTTGATAAAGTAATGCAGGGTTTTTCACAAGTTTATGGTTCGTTAGAAGAACGCTTTGTTATTAATGCGGCATAGCAAAAGTCACTTGTTGAACAACTGAACCATAAGTGTGAGGAAATATCTGACTTAAATATTCAACTCCTAGACAAAAACATGGTTTTAGCTGAATTAAAGGAGACACTTCAACTCAAAGGACAAGAAGTTGTTGATAATCCAGCTTCAATATCTTCCCCGACCTCTAGTGCTCCAAAAACCAACAAGGTGGTGATCACTAAGAACCCGTACAATAATAACAATCCACTATCATATAAGTTATATATGGAGCATGCCGTTAAACACGCGGATCTTGCTAGGGATGTTGTAGATGATTTCTATGAACTAGATCCTATGAATAGTCACTATTACTCTGCTCATGCTTATATTGAGAAGGTTCAACAATGCTTAGAGCATTTGAATTACATAGGACAACTGGGTTCTACACCACTTAAACACACAAAGCCCCACCATTGCCATTACTCCATTCAATAAGAATCCAGGATCTAAGCCTATATTAAACACACCCATCAAGGCTAAATCAAACTCTGTCACTAATGTTCCCTTGGCTTCTACAGGAGTAATTATGTCTACTAAGGCTAAAGGATCTCAAGACAAGAAAGATAGGATCAAGCCTTCCACTAGTAGGACTGCGAAGAAGAAAGTAGAAGTTCACCCTAGGAATGTTATTTCAGTTTTAAATAAAAAGAATCATGTACCTAAGACAAAAGGCTCTGCCTCTATGCAGACGTCTAAGCAAAATGTGAATTCTAATATGAGGTGTTGGAATTGTAATGAATGCATGTTTTCTCAGTGTCATGATTTATGCCTTGTTGATCATGTGAATGAAATGTATGCCATTAGGAACAATCTTGAATGGATTCCAACGGGGAAGAAATTCACCCAAGTTGGTTGGCAATGGAAACCCACTGGTAGGACCTTTACAGCAAATGGAACTAAGTGCCCCTTAACTAGGATCACATCCACTGAAGTTAGGTCTCAGCATCCTTTAAATAGGAACTCCAACACTAAGAAATGGAAAAAGCGCCCTTTAACTAGGTCTGCATCCACTATTGTGCCTACCAGTGAAGAAGTACCTCAGGACATTAGACAACTAGAATCTAAGCCAGCATCTAGGAAACAAATTTGGAAGCCTAAGATCTTTTCTGATAGCAAATCTAAGATAAATATATTTGTACCTGCTAACACAAAGGAACATTTAGATTCCGATACATTGTCTTCATCTGGTGATATTTTTAGGTGTTCCAAATCATCCTCTGTTACTTGGACTCTGGATGCTCAAAGCATATGACCGGAGACCGCTCGATGCTCAGAAATTTTGTCGCCAAGTTTCTAGGAATGGTTAAATTCGGCAACGACCATATTGCGAAGATCATGGGTTATGGTGAACACCAAATTGGGAATGTTACGATTTCAAGGGTATATTATGTGAAGGGACTTGGTCACAATTTATTTTCTGTGGGACAAATTTGTGATTCAAACCTTGAGGTTGCTTTTCGACAACATACTTGTTTCATTCGTGATCTTGCAGGAAATGATTTGTTAAAAGGTTCTCGAGGGGATAATCTCTACACACTGTCCATTCAAAACATGATGGTCGCTTCGCCTGTATGCCTTCTCTCCAAATCATCTAAGACCAAGTCATGGTTGTGGCATCACCGGTTATCTCATCTTAACTTTGATGTTATTAACCATTTGGCTAAAAACGAGCTTGTTCGTGGTCTTCCAAAACTTAAGTTCGACAATGATCATTTATGTTCCGCGTGTTCTTTGGGGAAAAGCACCAAGAAATCGTACAAACCTAAAGCTGAAGATACCAACCAAGAACCACTGTATCTCTTGCACATGGATCTTTGTGGGCCAATGCGTACGGCTAGTGTGAGTTGTAGAAAATACATCCTCGTCATGGTGGATGATTTCTCAAGGTTTACATGGGTAAAGTTTTTAGCAACCAAGGAACAAGCACCAAATTATATTATTACTTTCCTAAAGATGATCCAAGTGCGTCTTAATGCTACTGTTCGTCGCATTCGAACTGATAATGGAACTGAGTTCGTTAATCAGACTCTACGAGACTATTATGAAGAGGTTGGTATTTCACATGAAACTTCAGTTGCTCGCACTCCACAACAAAACGGTGTCATGGAAAGACGTAACCGTACACTAATGGAAGCTACTAGAACTATGTTGATTTATGTGAATGCTCCTTTATTCTTATGGGCTGAAGCAGTGGCAACCGCATGTTATACCCAAAACCGTTCTATCATTCGTAAGCGCCATGGAAAAACTCCATATGAGTTACTTCATGGACATAAACCTGATATTTCATTTCTTCATGTGTTTGGTGCACTGTGTTATCCAAATACTAATAGTGAGAATTTGGGCAAACTTCAACCGAAGGCTGATATTGGAATTTTCATTGGTTACTCACCCACCAAGAAAGCTTACCGAATTTATAACCGTCGTCTTGGCAAGATAGTAGAAACTTTGGATGCCGATTTTGATGAGCTGACAGCGATGGCTCCTAAGCAACACAGCTCTGAACCCGCACTTCATGAGATGGGAACCGGTACTATTAGTTCCAGATTAACTCCCAACAATCCTACTTCTCCATCATTTACACCACCTACAAGGCCCGAATGGGATGAGTTATTTCAACCTATGTTTGATGAATTCTTTGATCCACCTAGTGATGATTCTCCAGCACCTACAGTAGTAGCTCCGATTCCCGAAGTTGTTGCTCAAGTTAATGGAAATCAGTCCGATGCATCTATTGTTACTATTGAACCAGATGCACCATCATCTACCAATTCTCAAACCACACCTGAATCATCACCCCCACTTGTTCCTAATGATGTTGAAGAGGATAACTATGATCACGATTTGGAAATTGCTCACCTACAAGAGCTTCCATTCTTTGGTTCACAAATACCTGAAAACCGTAACGGTGCATCTACCTCAGAGGAAGCTCCTGCAATGGTTCACTCCGGACCACCACGAATTAAAAATCGCAACACCAAATGGACAAAGGATCACCCAATCCTCAATATTATTGGTGACATCGATCGACTAGTCTTAACACGCCACCAACTCCAAGAACATGCATTATACTGCTACTTTGATGCATTTCTTTCCGATATTGAACCTAAAAATTGGCAACAAGCCATGACACAATCATCTTGGATTGAAGCCATGCAAGAGGAACTTAATGAATTTCAACGTCTTGAAGTATGGGAATTAGTTCCTTTACCCAACAACGTTGAAATCCTTACATTGTTGTGGGTATATAGGGTTAAACTCGATGAGTTAGGTGGAGTGTTAAAGAACAAAGCTAGATTGGTTGCTAGAGGTTACAAACAAGCTTTGGGTATTGACTTTGAAGAATCCTTTGCTCCTGTTGCACGATTGGAGGCGATTAGACTATTCCTTGCTTATGCTGCTCACATGAATATGATCGTCTACCAAATGGATGTTAAGACGACATTTCTTAATGGTGAATTAAGGGAAGATGTCTACGTAAACCATCCGAATAGATTTGTGAACTCGGAGTATCCTAATCACGTGTACAAGCTCACGAAAGCTCTTTATGGGTTGAAACAAGCTCCACGTGCGTGGTACGATCTCCTATCGTCTTATCTGATTTCGGAAGGCTTCTCCAAAGGCAAAGTGGACCCAACATTATTCATTCTCAAGGAGGACAACGACATGATACTGGTACAAATTTATGTTGTCGATATAATATTTGCTGCCACTACTCAAAGACTGTCTGACCATTTTGAGAAAATCATGTCCACACGTTTTAAGATGTCGATGATGGGAAAAATTTCATTTTTCTTAGGGTTACAAATTTCTCAAAATCCTAGAGGCATCTTCATTAATCAATCCAAATATTCTCTAGAATCATTGAAAAAGTATCATTTTGAAAATTGTGACCCCGTGGATACTCCAATGGTGGAGCGATCCAAGTTAGATGAGGATAGGGATGGGATTGTTGTCGATCCTAAACTTTACCGTTGAATGATCGGCACCCTTCTCTATCTGACTGCTAGCAGGCCTGATTTGTAATTTGCTATATGCATGTGTGCCCGGTATCAGGCTCGACCTACCGAAAAGCACTTACATATTGTGAAAAGGATCTTTCGATATCTTAAAGGAACACTTAATCGTAGTCTATGGTATCCGAAGGATTCCTCTATTGCACTAATATCATATGCAGATGCGGATTATGCTGGGTGTCAAGATACTCGACGTAGCACTTCTGGCAGTGTGCAACTTCTTGGAGATAGACTGATTAGTTGGGCATCCAAAAGGCAGAAAAGCGCTACGATATCCAGTACAGAGGCTGAATACATTGCTATGTCCGGTTGTTGTGCTCAAGTTCTTTGGATGAGATCACAATTAACTGACTACGGTCTTGGATTCAACAAAATCTCGATGTACTGTGATAACAAAAGTGCAATTTCCCTTTGCTGCAACTACGTTCAACACTCTCGGGTGAAGCACATTGACATTCGCTACCATTTCATCAAAGAGCAAGTGGAAAATGGAGTGATTGAACTGTATTTTTTCAACACTGAGTATCAGCTGGCAGATATATTCACAAAGGCATTAGATCGAGGACGTATCGAGGTTTTGATCGAAAAGCTAGGCATGAAATCATTCTCACCAGCGACACTTAAGGAGTTGGCAGAAGAATCTGCAGAATAGTGGTGGTAAACTATTCTATAGTATCCTTTGGTCGTGATCTTGTATATTATCGTATATATATAAACCACCAAAAGCAAAATACAAAAATATAAAACATACAAAAACCATAAAAAAATATAAAATCAAGAAAATCCAAAAATATTTTTCATTTTAAATCGGGCATGTCTTTTAGTACGGTAATATTTACGGCCTTAGAAATGTCCATTAAAATTGACACAGCGCCATAAATAGAGTCCGTGTAAAAGTTGTACATATTTTAAAACATGCCCATATGGCTTGTAGTTATTTCTGACTGCAACCCGCTTTTCGCATTAAAGTCATGTATTTCTTTTGAAAACATTGGCTCACAACGGGAATTAATTTTCTCGGGCAAGGTTTACTTAAAAATCTTGTAAGGGATCAAGTTTACTTTATAACTTGGTCTAACACAAATAAGTGTACGCTTCAGTGCACTTAGTTTGTTAAAATAAGAGAAATCTTATTGCCCCCAGAATCATTTCATAAAATCACAAAACGGAAAAAGTTTTCATGGATATTTGTCTCTTTAATAACAATGACTACAACTCTTTCAATAGAAACGGGTCAGCGTTTGAGGGGGAGCAAATATCAAATCGTCTTGAAAATGAATTGGTCTTTAAATGTATCTTCAGAAATCTTACTTTGCGTGCCTTATGTGCAACGTGTGCCTTGTGTGGATATTGATTTGGCCTTAGGTTTTACCTCACATGCCTTAAGTTATATCGATACAAATGTTATTGGCGTGTTTGTATTAACAACTCAAAAGGAGTCGGGAATATGTGTTGTTAACTTGTTATATTACAAGTTTTTACAAGTTTGAAAACTGGGGGGAGCAATTTGCACTTTTGGCAAACTTGGCTTGAAATGTTGACCTTAGTCAAACAATCCTCCCCCCTGTTTCTTCATTCACGTTTGATAAACACACACATATACTAAGTTTCTTGCCGCCATAGACAACACCTTCCAATCCTTCATCTACCGTGATAAACTGTTGTGTTATTGATATAGTTATCATTTAATTACTTGCTTAATACTAATCAAACTGTGCCTAGTCATGTATCTCGTCCTATTAAGATCATCTCATCTAATTAGGGTTTCAAGTTGATTTGTGCTCGTATCCTGTAATAGAGTAATGGGTTTTATCTATTTGATCTAGATTTACATATGTGTTGAATGGCGAAGCTTAATATTCAGTTTCGAAGCCAAAAATCGAATTCCCCAAATTTACATTGGTTTTGTCGCCCAGATTGCGATGATCTTTGCGATGGGGGTATTGCGATGCTACATTGCGACGGTCATTGCGATGACAGGTTGCGATGAGTATTGCGATGCCTCATTGCGATGGATTATTGCGATGCTTTATTGCGACGGCCATTGCGATGATTATTACGATGCCTCATTGCGATGGGCATTGCGATGGAATATTGTGATGCCCTATTGCGATGGCTATTGCGATGCGTCTTTGCGATGGGTGATACAATGAGATGGGTGGTACATTGCGATGGGTGGTACATTGCGATGGGTGATACATTGCGATGGGTAATAAATTGTGATGGGTGGTACATTGTGATGGGTTATATATTGCGATGCAATCTCTAGTTGAATATTGCGATGGTACTAAATGGTGGACATTGCGATGGATAGATGTATGCTATTGAAATGAAACATATGTCTTATAGTCTTTGCGATATGTTGGGTGTTGTTAAGTACTATGTTTCACTAAACTATTAAGATAGTTCGATCATTCCTTATGCATTCGATTTAGATGTATACTCAGGCTTTTCGAGGACGTTAGAATTAGGGCCTTTAAAACAAACACAATTTTTAATTGGAATTAATTAATTTTTCTCATAAGAATACTTGAAAGGTTTCTTATTACAAAAATTCATCTTATTTTATAAGTTGATATTTCTATAAACTAAAGAGATAAAATTATTTATTCCATATATTGTGTTTTGTTCTCAGGCAATGGAATCAACCGCTAAGTTCAAACCTACTGAGATTGAAGTTTACGAACACCTACTGAGGTTGAGGTTTTACCAACACCTACTAAGGTTGTAGTAATACCTAGGCCTACTGAAGTGGTGGTGGAACTTCGTAGTCAGCTTTATACTAGTTCTCCCACTAAAGTAGTGGTCATGACAACCAGGAAACCTAAATCTTCAAGTTACTTCAGCTAGGTTGTTAGGTCCCTTGAATAACATGTCTGTGTCATACTACCATGCCATTAGGTTTCTAGTCTAAATGTATGACTGTGTTTCATCTGAACATTGTCTGTATTATCTTAATATGTTTAATGTGATGACATTGGTTGTGCTATATTTACCATGCCATGGATTTTCATGGATAATTCGATGTATATGCTTGTATATATCAATTGTGCCTATATGATCTTAAGCAGGAACCATGGCAATCACCGAAGAACAACAACTACAACTAGACATCACACTAGTTCCCCTTATCGCTAGGCTCCCAACTGCAGAGAACAACTTCCGTCTGAGAGAGGACTTTGATCCAAACTATGCTGCTTTCAAAGTAGCCATGGATATCCTAGACATGTCACCCTTGAAGCATGCCCTTAGAATCACTGCATCAGTCCCCAAAATTTATATGCAAGAATTTTGGGCCACCGCATCATTATCCCCGAGAACACAATTATCTAAGAGGGTGATTACATTCCAGATCAACAAGAAGGAATTAACCCTTAATTTATCTCAGTTCAGGCATTTGTTCAAGTTCCCTAGGTTAGCACCCGGTGAAAAGTATGTGCCTAATCCAAATACAGCAGCAATGCTTCAAGTTATTCGTGACTTGAACTATGAGGGACCGATTAATAACTTATCTTAGTTTCATACCTCCAACATCGGGCAACCATGGAAAACAATATTCACTATCATCATCAAGTGCTGCACTTCAAAGGCTCGTGGATCTGATGTAATGAGACCCCCTCAGGCTCATACATTTTGGGGTCTCTACACTACATCTAAAGTGGACTACGCCCTACTTCTTTGGGAAGAATTCTGCTATCAATTTACCAGCACCAAGAAGAAGTCGATGCATCTTCCATTTCCACGGTTTACCAAAATCAACATCAACCATTTCATGGAAAGTATTCCAACCATAAACAGGCGTGGGAATTTCTTCTACCATACATCAGACGATGATTATGTTTTGGATCAAATGACTGAAGACGGTTATTACATTAAGTACTCCCTGCGTCCAGCTTTAGTGCCAGACACAATGATCAATGAAGGGATCAAGGACAGTGGACCTTACAAACAAATGCTCAAGGATATTGATGCACAGTTTAAAAGGGCAAACGAAGATCCATCTGAAAATCAAAAGGATAAAAGGAAAAAGACTGCTGTCAACGCCAAAAGACTTCCTCATTCCAAACCAAAGGCAAGGCTAAAGAGAAAGAGCAACTACGTGATGAAGAGGCGACAGACGAACAAGATTATACAGCATTAATGTCTGAAGAAAAACAGATGCGAATTACAAGTAAGAAAAGTAGGATGGAGGCACAGGCTAAGAAAAAAGGTAGTGGTTCTGGATCAAAAACTCATGCAGAATTAGCCCTGGAAGCTTTTGGAAATCCAGACGACTCAGACGATGAAGAAGAACAAGATTTCAGACTAGAGACAAGAACCACAGACCAAACAAACCAAGATGATTATATCAACTATGATTATGAAGACCAAACTTTAGAAGGTGGAGAAGATATGGAAACATTCCTGTACGAGGAAGTCAACCTTAGCAAACCACTTCCAACTCCCTCAACAATGATAGCAGCAGAAGACGCTCATCTGACGATGTTTCCTATCCAACAACAAATACCTCCTCCACTACCAGTATTCAACACTGCCGTGACAACCGTCCCCCATATTGAACCTACAATCGAAACCATTCAACCTGTACCAACCACCACCCATGTAATTACACCAACGCCGCCACCGGTCATCCATCAACAAGTACCAACCACCACCCAATAATTACACCAACGCCGCCACCGGTCATCCATCAACAAGTACCAACCACCACCCAAGTAATTACACCAACACCTCCACCGATCATTTATCATCCAGTACCAACCACTGCCCCAGTGATTGTACCAACATCGCCATCTATCCTCAAACAACCAGTACAAACCACCATCCAATCCGTAACCTCTCTAGCACTTGTGGTAACTCCTTCACCAACAACAACAGTACAATTACCATCCACCTCCAACCCATTTCTCACGATAAATGATCCACTCATTCAGAACTTCCAAAAACAACTGGCAGATCAGACACAATAGATTGCATTTCTAAAATCATGCATCAGTAAGCCTGATACAAAAGCTTTCAGACAAAAAAAACGTGAGCGTTCCAAACTTGACGATACATACGCCGGCGTTTTAAAACTTCAAGAGCAACATCAGAAGTTTATTGCCGAAACGGAAGCACGTGATAACGAAAACAATGTCTTCCTCAACTCCATCAATGATACCATGACTAACATCATTCAGCGTGAAGTTAGGTCATGTGTAAATCAGGAGCTTCCAGCATTGTTCACTAAAGGCCTTACTAACTTGCAATTAATGCAGACTTTGGAGACTCGATTAACCAACATTGAGTTACCAAAAACAAATGCTCAATACAAATTGCAAAGAGCTCTTGCTAAAGTCATAATGGAAGCTTCCAACACATCACCATTAGAAGACACTAAAGTTCTCCAATCTTCAAAGAAAATGAAACGTCAGGAGCCTAAAAATGAAGATGAGGAAGAAAATGAAGAAGAAGAGGAAGAGAATGAGGAGGAGGAAGTACATTCTGAAAAGAATGAAGAAGAAGAGGATGACGATGAGGATGAGGATGAGGATACGGATGAGAATGAGGAGGAGGATGAGGATGAAGATGACGGGGAAGATGAGGATGACGATAGTGACGGGGATGATGATGATGATGATAATGAAGACGGTAATGGGAATGGTAAGAATAAAGAGAAAGGGGATGGTGATAAGGATAAAGGTAATGGTACAGATGGTGAAGAATCTGAAGAATCCGAGAAAGGTGATGAGGAAGAGGAGGAAAGTGATGCAAGTTCAAACGAAAAAGTTGGTGATAAACAACAAGACGAGCGTGAAAACAAAACCAATGACGAGCATGATGAAACCAAGTCAACAACACAGGTAAGTCATCTGAACTAGCTCTTACTAATGTATCACAAGAAGAACCTGTAGAGCCAGTGCTACAAGACGAACCAATGATTGAAGACGAACTGTCACCGTCTGTGGAACATCACTCTCCACCGCCTACACCTGTTCAGCATCACACAAAAACAGACACAGGTATGTCTTCTGAATGGGTTCCTACTAATGTCTCTTCATCAGCACCTGTAGAACACGAGCCAATGCAAGAAGACGAACCGATACCATCTATGATACATAACTCTCCACCTCAACACTACATCGATATAGATATTGACGATATAAATCAACCAGATCATGAGTTTGCTGACACGTTCACTATTGATGAGACGGTTCAAGTGCAGCCATGGCTTACACAGGCAGCAACCGCACGTACAATCTCTGACAGTGAAAAGGCGGATCTTACACAGTTCCTTAATAATCCAATCGTCTTCTCTGGATTCTTGATGGATAAATATGGAGTGCCTACCATGGATACAAATACACTTCAAACAACGATCAAAGACATGAACTTTTGGGCTTCCACGCAGATCGCCAAAAATGAGGGAGAATATCATTTCAATGAGCTCATGAAAGCAATCAAATCAACAGCATCAGGTGAACAAGCTCCGATACTTCTTCAACTTACACCCTCAGTTATTGCAGCAGCCAAGCACCTGTCAATGCAATACTTTGCCAACCGTGATCTGGATTTCTTAGAAAACAGCGCGAACAGGTATGCTACATCATTAACAATGGGCAAAGCGGTAAACTTGGAGGATGTCCCTTGGATTAAAGATAAAGTTCCAGACCTATGGAGCAAAAAGCTTGTCAAGGAATATGATCAATATGCGGAATTAGGCATCTCACATTGGCGAGGCAACAAGAGTTCGGCTTACTACTTCTATAATCACACCAAGAAAGGTACACCTATAATTGCAAACCGTCAAGCATCAAGCATACAGGAAGTTAGCTTTCACCATATATTCGGATATTTGTATTTGAAAGATATCAGATTCAAGCGAAAATACGGTAAGACTTATAGTGTAAGTGAAGGGGATCTTCAATTCTTACCACTTGAAGATATTGAAAATTTTCTACTCATCTTGGCTCAAGGCAAGGTCCCTCACTTAGACCCCGATGAAGTCATTGCCCTAAGTTCCAACATTCGCCAATTTACTCGTAGAATTGTGATCAAGCATAAGGTTGAAGACTTACAACTTAGGGTAGACAGTTATCAATCCAGGCTAAATCTAAAACGACCTCATACAACACCCATGAGTCGTTTTCACCAAGCTAAGGAACCATATATGGGTACACTCGAACCAGAGATGGGCATTTTACCTGAATGAAGTAGAGGTCATGCAATACATGCGACTCTCAGAACTGCACAAATTCAGCGATGGTACTCTCAAGCATGTACGTGACAAGCTGTTGATGCTCAACTCAGGTCAAGGTCTCCCAGAGGTAAAGTATAAATGGGTAGGCAGATTTAAGAAGAGTGCCAACTACATAATCCAGAAGATTGAGGAGAAGTTAAGGGATCGACGGTTGATCCGTAGTATCGAACGATTCGTGGGGGGCAGACCATATGGAGCACATCATAGGCTTGTGGAACGATCCACTTAACAATGGTGATCACACTACAATCAGGTCAATTCCATATACTCACTTGTGAATATGTATATAATATGTGCATACGGCTTTTGTGGCTTGTCGTAGTGTGAAAGTATGAAATTTTTCAAGAATTTCTCATGAGATTCTAAATCTTTCAAACATTTCATACTAAAGCACTAAAACTTACCCTCATTAACTTGAGGGGGAGCATTCATATGTTCTATGGCCATCAACCAATTTCATTTTTAACCCAAAGACCGGTTAATCCATTAAGATCCAAAAGATTAATGGTTAACATTTTGGATAAGGGGAGAAAATGGGATTAAGGAGACTTGTAAAACATATGTGGTTAAAATGAAAAAAAGACTTGATAAAAAATCCAACTTGATATATGCTACGCATATGTTAAGGGGGAGCATTTTGTTGACAAAAACACTGAAGGTTCAAAAACTCTTGATATTTATATCACAAGTACCTTAGTGATTTTAAGGAATTTTTCATGAAGACGAATACTTACCCAAAACACACTTAACTCGCGACGATTGTGGTGACAAAAGGGTGGTAGGATTAGGTACGAGTCCAATGATTCTTCCAGAACCGGAGGAATCTTCCCAAGGACAATTCCATAGTTAGAAAATAGAAGTCCTTAGGAAAGATGGGGAATGGATTGTGAACGTAGCTGAATGCCGACCAAGTACTGATGCTAGCACTGGAACAATCACAACAAGGTGCTAGTGATGATGTACTGGTAAGCATTGAAGGGGTTGAAGAATGAAAAAGAAATGTAAAGATAAAGGGTGTAAAGAAAGAAGCACTCCTTACAACTTAGGCAGAAATCGGGTCAACTCATCTTGAAGATAAAAGTATCATGGACCCAGTGATGCGATGCACAACCCCTCCCAGCCAACTCAAATATCTCTGAAAAGATATTTGTTTTAATGTCACTGAGTTCAACACATTATCTATCGGTTTATTCACTCCGAATAAATTGATATTGAAAAGGTGGAAATCCTCTCCAGCCTCCGTTTAACAAAAAAATGCACTATTGAGTCTAGAGCCACGAGATCATCAAAAGTCTCTTTAGGACACAATTTGAAAACAAGAAAGATTTTTTTTGAGTCCTACGCAATATTCTTGCAATATTGCCAGAACATCTGAGTGATACGAAAGTATTACAATGAAGATGGAAATCCTGCTTGAGCCAACATAAAACAAGCTCATGGTAGGTGACACGTGCGGTTCTTTAAGAACTAATCTTGTGATAACTGGAAAGAAACGATGGTTTAACTCTTAATTGAGATTAAACTTGTTCCAGGGCCTCTACGCATTATCCAAGTGATCTTGCCAGAACACTCAGAGTGACACTCTTTAGTGTTCACAGTGAAGAGTGGAAATCCTTCCAATGTCAACATCGAACAACACTGCAGTAGGTGACAAGCAAGATTCTATTAGAATCAAGCTCGTGACAACTGGAAAGCAACGATGGTGAAAATCATAATTGAAATTCACTTGTTCCAGGATTCAGGAATTGACAGCTTCAATCATACGGATTTTATAATCCAAATGATTCACTCTTTATGTTCGCAGTCAGCTTTTGACAGTCGAATAAAAAGAACGGGTTTACCCGCGAAATCTTGTCAAGGAGATCTTTATATAGAGCTACCTGTCACAAGTACGAAATTTATTATCGTCCAACGGTCTTCACCGGCCAGAGGTAAAATGCTATCGAATTAGAATAAAATGTAAAGCCATTTTTTTCGTGTCTTATTATGTTGCTGCATTTGAAGACGGTGGCGTTGCAGTGTACCAGTTGAAGTCGTCCTCACATACTTATTCCTTCTACATCAAATATTTCAGCAAATTCAAGAAAGTCTGACCTAAAAGTCTTCCGCTGTATCGACTCTGAAACTTTCAAGAATTCAACAAAGGATAGGTATGTGGGACATGAAGTCACGAAGAGGCGAACATCTCAATAAGACAAAGATTGCACGTGATTTGCTAAAAGAATATGTTCCAAGTAAAAGCCTGATGATATTCAACACATATTCACAAATTGAAGAAAAAATTAAAGAAGAAAAGAGAAAGTGGACTACGAGTTCAAGAACGAAGATCTAACATGCTAGATTAGGACTTTGTAAATTTGGAGTGACCTCCCTTTGGGGGAGATTGTTGGAAATACGTTTTTCGTATTAAGAAAGTCTCGGTCACTCCAACAATATAGTTATAGGCTCGTAGTATAAGTTTAATTAATATTTACATTAGCCCGACCCATGAGCATGTTCATGGGCCGGAGGCCCAAGTCCACTAAGGGACTTGGGTATATAAACCCCTTTCCACCATGGAAAGGGGTGTTGGTTGTTTCATTTTAGTAATATCATTTTTACATTTTCTCTCATCTCTCTCTACTTTCTCTCACTAGAAACAACAACCCTCTTGATAAATCAAAGATTATCATACTTCTCCTTGAACATTCTTTAAACAATGGTTTGGATATTTACACAAACTCCATGTTTGTAAACCAGAATGATATTACTATGATAATCGCTAGGTATATCAATAATATTTATATTATTGGTTCTAGGAATAAATTCCTATTCTAACACTCATTTGAATGTTCATACTAATGTCTTTCATTTAGATTTCAATGTTTCCAACATTCATTCTAATGTATTTCAAGTAGACTTTTAATGTTTCTAACATTATTTCTTAATATCTTTCAATTAGAATTTAAGGTTGTCAAATCATCTTGCATTTATGAAAAAGATACATCTTATCCCGTGTACACTATAATGCATTTAATGAACCCTTTAGTGGGTCTTTAGGCATTAATTCATGTGTTGTATCTTAACATTTAAGATATATTATTTGAGGTTCACTCAGTGATCATTTATATTGTCTTTAGACTTAATTCATAACATGTGTTAAATCATAACATATTCCCCAAAGTTGTAGATTTTATCTTCTAAAATACATACAAGAGATTGTTGAGTCCATGGATCTAGACTCGTCTAGGATATCATGACTATGATTAACGTAGAATAAGAACTAGAACAATCATAATCAAGAATAAGGCTTTTACTAATAAATGATTACTATTCAGATGCTTACTAATAAGCTACTAATTAACCTAGGCGCCTTATAAGTTTGACGCTTAGAGAACACACACACATACATTTGGTTTACATTGTGTTTCAATGGATCATGAAACCTAGGTGCTTAACCCTATTTATATAATAGAGGGATTAGGGTTTACATGCTAACCCTATCTTACATACTAAGCTAACTATAACACATTCGGTCTTTCATCTATTTTGTCATATCAACTCAAACTATAACTCCCAACAATCTTACCCTAATTGACAATGATAAAACTCATAAGCACAAGCTTCCCTTGGAGCTAATAAAGATGAAGACTAAGCTTCCCCTAGATCCATGCATTCTTACCCTTGTTGTCTTATAACTCAAATAAGGGTCATCTTCCCCTTAAAAAGTGCATGTCGACGAATCTCGAATCCAGTAGACTCAATGGAGTGATCACTGATGAAGAAAATGAAGTATGATGTATTTGATGAAGAAGTGGAATCTCCCGAACTTGTGTTTTATGTCTTGTATTAACCACATGACATCGAACTCAAACAAAATCCTCAAATAATTAAGACACTGAGCACAATAACGTAACTCTTTCAAGTGATAGCCAATGTACACATATAGCACCATAAGATATATCGTACCCCTTCTCTAAGATTAAGCAACTCTTCGTCACCATACAAACCAAACAAGTTATCTTAAAAAGGTCCTCCACTCATTTTTAAGATATGATAAGAACACAAAATCTATGAAAATCAAGTACAACATCAAAAAAGTGATAATCAAGTTTCTTTTTCAATTAATCTCCTCAACGAAATGATGATAGTTGATAACTCCTCCCTCCCGCAATAATAGTAACATCAGAACTGTCACTAAATGAGAGAAATAGTAATCCGTGACTAGTGGGAACCAAAATCGACTAAAAGAAAAAAATATACAACAAGCCAGTAGGAACCATAATGAAGTTAGCAAGAACGTAAGCCTACCAGTAGGAACAAAACCTTACCAGTAGGAACGAAGAGTAGTAACCAATGATTTAACATTGAGTATTACCAGAAGGAACTGATGTAACACCCCCAGACCGGGTATCATAGTGGTGGATCGATGAGCAAATAGCTTACAAAGCACAGATCATAATTATATGATTTTTGAAATACAATTGATGTAAACATTGATTTGGTACAATCGTTTAAATCGTTGAATAACATTTGTTATGAGTATCCCAGTAAAAAAAATAATCCCGCGTCATTTTTATGCTCCTAAATGATGCTCAATCCATGCTCAAATAATCTTGCTAAATACCCTGGGAAAAACATGCTAAAAACAGTCAACATAAAGTTGGTGAATTCATAGAGTTTTGTAAAATCATAGTTTTGGATTTTAAGTTGTCCTATATGGTGTTATTAGTATTTGATATAAAAGTCAAATGTAAAGCTTCCAATCATTCCATCCCTTAATGTACTAAGCAGTATAAAAAAATCAAGTTCAGTAAGTTTTACTAAGCAGAGCAAGGTTAGTACTTCCTATATTTCCATTTCAGTATCTCACTAAGTAGTGTAAAATAATCAAGTTTAGTATATATAATACTACCATTACAGTATTACTACACAGTGTAAAATAATCAAGTTTAGTAAGTTTTACTAAGCAGTGTAAAATAACCAAGTTTAGCATTTCTATTATTCCCATTTTAGTGTTTGTTAAGTAGTATATGACTAAGTTTAGTAACGCAAACCTTATAGATAGTATCAATGCACAAAGCATATATACAAAAGATAATTACATTTTATATTAATCGACACTGAAGCTTAACCTTCCATAGTTATCAACAGATGAGAACGTAGTGTCCTACAAAAAGACACCCAAACCCAGTTTCCAACATGGTATACATCTGTTGTCCCGGGCCAGGCGCAGTAAGCATGACTCACCCAAATGGGGATGGTCAATCCCAAATAAATCTATTTATAACATTCGGGCGATTTACAACAATTTAACACTTTCTATAATAGACAATCATAACTAAGAGTATCATTCAATTTGCGTTCTATAGAATAAATATCTATCATATTGTTTAAACAGATTACAGTTCTATTTATGTTCTATAGACTAAATATCTATCAATCATATAGTCAAAACAGGTCACAGTTCAATTCACATTCTATAATTAAATTATAGTCATATTGTCAAAACAAGTTGCAGTTATTTAATAGCATGTCTCCCCCTCGCGGGTTTGAAAAATCATAAAAGATTTAAAACCGAGGCTATGAACTCACCTATACAATAAAGCTCGAGGATGATCAAGTATACAATCACTAAGCACACAGTACATCAAATACCTAAGCAATTAAGTATGTTTTAGTATATGCATAATTAATAAATGCATGCAGGCTAATTGGTCATAAGCTTATTCTGGTTATCAATATATATCAAAGTATATTTAATTATTAAATATACTGTTAGGAAGATGGTTAAGTGTGCATGTTGTTTATCCACTGTTTCCGTGTATTCTCGTTGTTTATAAAATGTGTATGTCATTATAGTCTTTAAAATAAATTATTAATCTTATTAAATAATTTATTAGATTCCAAAATAATAAATGAATTATTATTAATTTAATCATGGTTCATAACATGTTGATAAAAATATAATATTTTTATTCTAAAACATACTAAAATAGTTTTTGTGTACCAACAGTGACTATTTTATAAAGACAGTGGGAATAACATGAAGACAGTGGTTAGGTTAGTCTAGCAGTGGTAACTGAATAGCTAGCAGTGGGAACTGTTAAGCTTAACAGTGGAAAATGTAAAGCTAACGGTGGTAACTGTTAGGCTATCAGTGGAAATTTTTGGTAGTTAATATTAACGATGGTAAGTTATACATGGTTAGTGGTAAAGTATAATTATCGGTGGGAACATTACGACTAACGGTGGTAATACTACATGCATGTTTATATTTTATCATAAGCATACCCTAAGCTATAAACTCGTAAGCTAGCGCATCCTTGTCGTCATCAGCAACCCCAAACGCCCTCTAAAGTCAGCCAGTAGTCCCAAACACTCCCTTATCAGCATGCATGTTATCAGCAGTCCCAAACAGCCCTTTAAACCTTATGCAGTCCCAAACACCCCCTTATCAGAAGATCCAAACGCCCCTGAAGCTTCTTAACAGCAGATCTTCGATCCAAACGCCATGCATGTCGTTCTATTAGCAGCCCCAAGCAGATCCTTACGGATCTAGGCTAATCTAGCGCACCCTTTATTGTTTCATCGCCTAAAACCAAACACCCCTTTATGTTGTTTGTTAACTGTAGATCCAAACGCCCATGGTGGGCTTGTAAACGCAGAAACAAACACCTCCAACAGAGATGAGGATCTTGTGGTGGTGATGATGACAACAGGAGGGCTGCCGTGGTGGTGATGTTGCTATGGCGTGGCGGCTGTGATGATAATAAAGCGGGCTGCCGTTGGTGATGGAGGCCACGGCTGTGGTGGATCCGGGGTGACCACGAATGGTGGTGGGTGGCTGACGGGCAGGTGGCTGCTGGTGGATAGCAGCAAGGACAGCGGCGGCTGCGTGGCTGGATGTAGGGTGGAAGGCGGCAACCTATGGCAGCGAGGATGATTGGCAGCAAGGGCTGCGATGGAGGTGACTGATGGTGCTAAACGCCACGCATAGGAGTGGCTGCGTGGAGGACGGCTGCTGGTGGGTAGCAGCGAAGCTAGCAGATGGAGTACGTGCTGGTGATGATGGCGGCAGCAAGGTGGGATGGCTGTGTGTTCACGACTGCATGCAGTGACGGAGGTGAGATGGTGGTTGTGATGTCTACAGCAGCGGCGGCCACCCACTGGTGGTGTGAGCCAGCTGCTTCAATGATGATTGTGGGTAAACCACAACAGTGGTCATGGCGGGTGAGTGGTTTGTAGATGGATATAGGTATAGATCTACCCGATCTACAAGCTAGAGATGGTGACAGAAATATTTTTCGATGGCCGGAATATAGCCAGAAAAATGTGACGGCTGCCATTTTTGTGTGTGTGTGAAATGGGGGCTAGGGTTAGCATGAAAATGAAAGAGATGAAACCCTAATTGCCTTTTTATACCCATTTCAAGGTTATAAATCTAATTGCAAGGTTTATAATAGTTTAGGGGCATGGGTTTCAATTCTTTTGCAAGGGCTTAATGTGTAACATTTGCTATAAGTTTATTAATAAACGGTTCGGGTCACGTTCTTGGTTTATGAATTTTGATTCATCTTACGAGGATTGCGTAATTGATCCAAAAATCGTTTTTCCAATAAAATGGAGTATTTATATGACGTATAAATACGAAGAACGTGTTCGTTTATTTAAACGACAAGTATTTGTCATTTATCGTTTTTAATAACGTAAGTATCGTTTTAATAGAAATACTTCTCATTTAATCCCTCCGTAGACAAATGTAATAATAAAAAATTTAATCAAATCGTTTATCACGTATATCTCGACAATAATTTATGAAATTAAATTATAGAATTGTCGGTACGCGGGTTGTATGACTTTTGTCAAATTTTCAAATCCGATGATTTTTGTATGGTTCAAAAAGGGTTTTGAAACATACTTCATTATTATTTAATGAACGAAAAATTTCGGGTTTTACACCATCCACATGCCATCTTGAGTTTCGTCCTCGAAACTCGATTACTATTACTAAGTTGAGAAATGATCTAGGATAATCGGGCGAACTTTTATTACATTTTTCTCATGGTAAAATCATGGATTTTACAACTGAGAACACAACCAACATGGACATATATGACCAAAAGTAACCATCGATCAATACCAGTAGGAATCGACCAATAACAGTAGGAATCGAACGACCAACAAGAATCCATAACGAACGCCAATAGAACCAATATTTTTAGTGACGCCTCAAATTGTCATTAACTTGTTACTGTTATGTTACTCATGTGGTTTACGTCAAAACAATTTTTTTAATTATGGAAATTGAATAATACCACCATGAAATTAGTAACTTATGTTAGGAAATATTTGAACAAGCTATCTTTGACCTTATCTTTAATTCCACGCAAGGGTATGAAGTAAAAACTCAATCCCTAACAACTAGGGATTCACACGTGATACCATATGGACCATGTCAACTATAGTTGACACCTCCAAACATACTGTAATACTAGAGAAAAATAAACACAATATCTCTAAAAAGTAGCAACCAAAATTTTATTTTTCCCAAAAATACGCATCTATATTTGATTCGATACCAATCACGTCCCATAACTTATCAATTATAATCAGTACCCCTTAATGTTGCTTCACTTTATTGTTAACAAGTACAACAAACAGTGCAAACAAAAAGAGTACTTATGTAATGTTTTACAAACTTCATGGACCACATTATCATTTCTCTAGTCACATCACATTCACCCCTTTTAAAACTCATGAGAGAGTCACATCTCAACATAATACGATTCAATTATTTGACCATAAAAATCAGTACTAAAAGCCAACATGTGAGCCTTTTGTCTGATATCAAAACAAAACAACGTGTCTCTGCCTGTTTTGAGTGTATCACGTGAATACATACTTTTTTACCACACTTTTTGGTGTTACTTAGCTTTTTGTGACACTTTTGGCAAGAATTAACAAAAACCTTCGTAACCCTTTTTCTGCAACCAACTTTGATGAGCCATATCTTTTTCTTTAAGACATAACTTTCAGATTTCTCCAATGAGATCGTAGATAAATGTGTAGAGAACCTCTAGTTCAAATTTTACGACGATTCAACGGTTAACGAATGAGTTATGCCCTTTTTACTACTGTTGCTCACACAAAACCGAGAATATACAACCAACTGAGCTAGCTCAGTTGGCCACCAAGGGTAACCTTGGGGAGGTATTCTTGGAGAGGTCTCGAGTTCGAGCCTCACCAAGAACCTTCAGGAGCCCGGATTAAGAAGCAAGAGTAGGATTTATCTCCTAAGAAGAAGGTTTGAGGTTGCATACTACCCAATTGGATGTCACTATAAGCTCGAATCACTAACTACTAACTCGCCGTTCAAAAAAAAAATAGAGAGAGAATATACAAACCCTTACGGATTTTTATGTTCTTCTTTATTCTTTCATTACCTCAGATCATACTAGGGTTCATCGTTGATTCAAGAATAAAATCACCAAAGCTAGTAAAATCACCATCATTCCAAGAAACAGCTGCAACATAAATGAAGTACCTAGGGTTTGTTGGAAAAAACCTTAGATCAGCAAGAACGTCTTTATTTATTCAAAAATAGAAAATACAAATGAAAACCTTGTAGATCCTAGATCGAGAACCACGAGGCTCTGATACCAATTGTTGAGCCCATGGATCTAGTCTCATCTAGGATATCATGACTATGATTAACACAGAATAAGAACTAGAACAATCATAATCAAGAACAAGGCTTTGACTAATAAATGATTACTATTAAAATGTTTACTACTAAGCTACTACTTAACTAGGCGCTTTATAAGCTTGACGCCTAGAGAACACACACACACCTTTGGTTTACATTGTGTTTCAATGGATGAAATTGGGATTTTGCTAGGTTAAAAAGTTCGTTTTCTCGGTGTCTTAACGAATTGATTTCCGGTTCAACGTGCGACTCAATTGTTCTTGGTAACAAAAAGGGAAGTTGGATATCTATTCTACTAGAAAAGGTAAATGCGAAGCGAAGTAAAAATAAACCAAAGATAAATAATAAAGGGGGCAAAACAAATATTTAAACGTAACTTAAAGCGAAACAATAATAAAAATAAAACTAAAAGACAAAATTAAATAAAGACTGGAAAATAAAATGCGCGAAGTAATAAAAATAAGCTAAAAATAATCACCAGAAAAACTGTTCATTCGGAAAAACTAGCTTCATCCAGAATAAGTTCCTCATCCGGAATATACCATTCATTCGGAATAATAGCTTCATCCGAAATAAGTTGCTCATCCGGAATAAACAAGCTTGATTCAGAATAAACAGTTCGTCCGAAATAAAATAAGCTCATGCGGAAAAGTAACTTCATTCGGAATAAATAGGCTCATCCGGAATATACCCTCATCCGGAATATTGGTTCATTCGGAATGTTTAACTCAAGAAAACTGGTTCGGAATATATACTTGATTCGGAATAATTAAACTAATAAGCTCATCCAGAATAACTAACTCATCCGGAATATTGCTTCATGCGGAATAAAACGTTTACTCGGAATAAAAGGGCTGATGCGGAATATAGCTGATCCGGAATAATCACTTGACTCGGAAAAATATGCTCATTCGGAATAATTAAAAGAAATGGCTGGTTCGGAATAATAAATTGATGCGGAATAAATAAGAATAAACGCTTGGTTCGGAATAAAATGACAAGAAGGTTGGTTCGGAATCTGGGTACAGAAACAATACGAAGAACAGGGGAAAACTTAAAGGCTACGAATCATACCAAAACTAACCAAAATCAATCTAAAAATTAAACCAAAATAACCACAAATGATTAATTAACAATAATCAATCAAAACAAATCAACAAAACTAACAATATTAACCAAAACAATCAAAACCCACTTGATTAAAACTATGAAAACTCAAGAACACAACCATGAACATAATGAAAGATTAAACAAGAAAGGAAGAAGAAGATGAATTAAAAGCTTGATTAAAAAGTAAAGATTCAACAATAAAATGTAAAGATTAAAGAACTTACAAATTTAAGGTGCAAGACATGAAAGTAAATTGACAAGAAATTAAAGTGCAAAAATAAAAATGGAAGAGATAGTTTGTCAATCTAGCCAACAACAATAAAATGAAAACTATTCTACTATTTATAGGGGAGGAGGGGAAGAGTAGGTAGGAAGCTTCCTCCTCTCTTTCTTCTTTCTTTATTTCTCGTTTAGTCCTTAGTCTTCCAAATTCTTCGACTTTTCCGACTTTTGTCTTGGGATTAATTAAACTCGTCTTGTAATTTCTTCATAAATAAGACTTGAGTTCTTCGGCTTCATTAAACTTCCGTCTTTGGGCTTTTTCTTTGATAAATCTTCAGAATAGGCCTTGGACTTCCGTTCCTTTTGCACTCTTGATCTCTTGACTTCGTCTTTTGTCTTTTTCTTGGATAAAAGCCCGTGAAATCCCGTGTTTTCTTCCTTTTTAATCTTTTGGTCCTAAAACACAACAAAAACACAAATCACGCATAATTCCGACATTTACGACATAAAATATACGTTATGGTCTTGTTTTCATTATAATTAAGTGGTAAAAGGATGGGTGTTTTCACACCTATCAAATGATCATGAAACCTAGGTGCCTAACCTCTTTATATAATAGAGGGACTAAAGTTTACATGTCAACCCTAACTTACATACCTAGCTAACTATTACACATTCGGTCCTTCATCTATTTTGTCATATCAATTCAAACTATAATTCCCAACATTTGCTGGAAATCATAAATTTGAGTTGATATGACAAAATAGAAAATAGATGAAGGACCTAATATGTAATAGTTAGTTTCTAGTAGCTTCATTAGTAAGATAAGGTTGGCTTGTAACCCTAGTTCCTCTATTATATAAAGAGGGTCACGCACCTAGGTTTATTCACTCATTCACATATAATGTAAACCAAAGGTGTGTGTGTTTCTAGGCGTCAAGCCTATAAGGCGCCTAAGATTAGTAGCTTATTAGTAAGCATAATAATAGTAATCATTTATTAGTGAAAACCTTGTTCTTAATCATGATTGTTTTAACCGTTATTTCGCATTGATCATGGTTATGATATCCTAGATGAGTCTAGATCCATGGACTCAGCAATTGGTATTAGAGCCTATGGAGAGTCTCTGGTTTAAGAAGAATTATTCAGAAAGTTTTCATCCTAAGAAACACCAAACCATGTCTACATCTTCACCAGATGACGTTTCCAACCCTCTAAACAATACTCCACAACAGCAAATTGTCACAACCATTGTAACAAATAACAATAGAAAATTACTCTACCTAGAGAAGGATGAGTACGAGACATGGGCTATGAAAATGGACTACTAGATCACAAATAATGATCTTACACTTTGTAAGATGATTCAAGATGGCAACAGTAAGAAGAAAACTAGAAGAGATAAAGATGGAAACATCAAAATTCTTTCTCCAATTGGTGAAGATGAACATATTGCAGACCAAAGAGATACTAACGCAAGAAGTACTTTGCTCGAGTCTCTTCCAAAATATCACATGAGTGATTTTCATCATTTGGATGATGCATGAGACATCTGGAATGAAGTGAAAGCAAGTTTTGGAGGAAATGAGGAATCCAAGTTTTGATACAAAAGTTGGATGGATCACGTTGTTGGGATGTACGTAAGTCATAGATAGTATTTTATACGGCTAAAAGTACGTGAGCCTACGGGGTCACACACTTATACACTTAGATCGTGCTTTAAATCTATATGATAAATATTATATTTATTGTATTAATTTAATTTACCAAGACTTAAACATTTAACGGTTGTTAGTTAAATACTTAAATAGTTTAACGATTAACTAACGAAAATGCTTTAAACGTTAAGGTATTTAATGTGAATACCATAGAAGTTTATAGAAAATCAAAAAGTCAACCCAATGGTGTTTTTTGCCTTCAAAAATCAGATTGGGTACGAAAAAAAGGAAGGAGTGATTTTTGTTTTAGGAAATAACTTCTAGGAGAAGTTATTTGCGCCTATATAATGAAGGTTCGTTTACCTCATTATTCACTTATGGTTTCGAACCCTAATCATAACCTAACCCGTGCAAATTGATCGATCTATAGGGAGGGTCGATTTTATGATACCCTTATTTTAGGGTTTTGGAGTTATTGTTCAAGTTGGTGAGATCTAGCAATCTGGTTTGATCGTGTTAAGGTGTAGTGTGGATACACGTAGAGGAAAGGTACTTTTGGTTTCTTGTTGGTTTTGTAGGATAGATTCTATCCGTTGCGTTTACTTTTGATGCATTTATATTAGATACATTAGGGTTGTTAAATTCCAACAGTGGCATCACGAGCCAAATCTATGCTATTTAATTACATATAAAACGCCTAAAACCTGTTGAAACAGTTTTTTCTTGAATTGATAATTATGATTTAATTGAAGATCTTTAAATTGGTTAATTAGATGTTATTAGATCCATAATTTTCTCGAAAAAATGAGTTTGCATGCTTTTTAGGTTATAACATAACGTTAGTTACAACTACGTGTGTAATTTACGTGTTTTCCGATATGGTATGCATGTTTAAATCATTTAAATCCATGAATCATGATTACTAATTGTTATAATGCATGAGTTAGATGCTTAACATGTTTAGGATTGCTATGATATTAAGAAAACGCTAATTGGATTGGTGTAAGCATGCTTAAAGAGGGTTTTATAAAATTATTTTAGGGCTGGGATATTGACGCCCGGACAGAAAATAATTTTTATAAAATAATTTGTATACCTTCTGACTCTGATTCCCTATAGGACACTAAAAACTCGATTTTGCATAAATTTTTAGTTTTAGTCGAAAGCTGGAAAAAATCGTCTTCAAGTTGATATTTGATTTGCAAAACAGAATGTGCCTAAAATCAAATTGGATTTTCTAGATTTTTTAAATTTAGTGCCCTAAAATAAGTTATTTTTGGAAAATATCTTGCTTATTTATAGTTTATATGTGATATGTTAGCTATGTTAAAATATTTTTCAAGAATTAAACTGGACTAACTAGGGTAAGTAAATATTTAGTCTTTGACTAAATATTTTATTTACTCTAGAATTATATAGACTAAAGTTTTAGTTAGATATCACTAGACTAGAAAAGGCGGGTTTCTATGATCTCCTAAAAAAGAAGGGCTCTTAACAAGCTTCTACAGCTAGCCATCTTCTCCGATTCTTTTCTGTGTATCTTCCAAGACACCATAGAGTCGAATGTGACCGTAGCAAGGTTCGTTTGAGTTTTCCATTGGTACTCATATGAGGTGTGAGGAAAAAACGATCGAGCAAACCTATGACACTTTATAAAGACTAGTACAATGTTTAAAACAATGGGTAACTCATGTTTTTTGAATGACCAGAGAATTCATGAAAACGGAGGCATATGATTGAGGGGAGGCTTATGCCTAAGGGGAGGATTGTTGTTTGTATCATTTTTGTATAGCTATGTGTGTCTGTATTCTAACATTTTTGTAGTTCATCACTGGTGCTGGGCGACATGGTTCCTCCTAGTAGTACATCATGCTCATGGTATACTTTTGTTCCTTCTGGCAGTTCATTTTTCTTACTGGTAGAAGATAGCGGTAAATATTGACTTTTAGTCAATGCAGGTTACAATTCGAGATACTTATGGCATTTTACTCGTAAGTTGGGTTTATCTTTAATGTTAATTGTCAAGTGGTTACAAAATTAATGGCTATTTTTCAAAGGGCAACCCAATTAAATATAGGGCAACAGTAACAGTAGCAATTACCCTATATATGGTCAATTAGGTCAATTACTTTTTTCTACCAGCACCTACCTTTTGTTTCAAATCAAACCCAACCACTTCATCTTCATCCTCTCGATAATTTTCATCATTCTCTAACAATGGCACATCTAGCATACAAGAAGGATCATAACAAAGTCAGGTACCTTACCAAATCCATAGGAAGTGACGACTATCATCGCTTAGTGGGTATGTTACACGATGACATGCGCCGGGATGGCCATCAGAAATTTATAACTTTTTACTGATTTCTAAATATAACTATTATTTATAAGTTATTATTTATAAATTATTATTTATAAAATATTTTTTATAAAATATCATTTATAAAATAATAATTATAAAGTATCATCCTGGTCGATTTACTTTCTCGGTTTGTTCCGGTCCTGACGTTTAATTTCTTTGTTCGTTTTGGTCCGATCGGTTTGGTTTTCGGTATGATAATTTTGATAAACAAATGTTAATTTAATCACTTCTCGTTTGTTTAGCTTTTAGCGATGAGTCGTTGTGCTATGGTTGTACGTTATACGTTCAACGGATATCGACTCATCCATTGAACGTCTAACGTACAACCATAGGATATCAACTCATCGGTTAAACATCTAATGTACAACCATAGCATATCGACTCATCCATTGAACCTCTAATGTACAACATAACATATCGACTCATCCATTGAACATCTAACATACAACAATCGCATATCGACTTATCCGTTACATCTAACATACAATTATAACATATCGACTCATAGGTTAAACATCTAATGTACAACCATAACATATTGACTCATCCATTGAACGTCTAACGTACAACCATAACATAGCGACTCATCCGTTAAACATCTAACGTACAACTATAGCATATTGACTCATCGGTTAAACATCTTATGTATAACCATAACATATCGACTTAACCTTTGAGCATCTAATGTACAACCATAGCATATAGACTCATCCGTTAAACATCAAATGAACAATCATAACATATCGAATCATCCATTAAACATCTAATGTACAACCATAACATATCGACGTTTAAACATCCAATCCAATGTACAACAATTGTTTTTTTTTTCTTTTCCTCTTCTATTCTTTTATCACTAGTTTTAATGCCCGTGCACGCACATGATTTGAATATAAAAAATAAATTAAGTACTAATTTTGTTATTACGATTTATGTATATTATGTATATTTTTCAAAACATCTAATGTTTATATGTTTGATTATGTTTATATGATTGATTATGTTATTCTTTTACTGTGCATTGTGTAAATTAATATAAACTCACCTCAATTTTTTTCTTCGAATTTCATACTCTTTTTACTTTCGATATTTTTATTCTAAACAGCTATATCCTAATTATTAATCAACAAATCATTTACATCAATCTTACACAACCTTACACCTACATGATTTACAAATTCATGATTTTGTAATTCTTAACGTTATTCTATAAAATAATATTAAATTTTTAATACTTAAATAGTTATAATGTCCATGGACCCACAAGTTTTACATTATTTTGCATTATGTGATAATATTAATTGATATTTTGTATAAATTTTTGTTGCACTAAAGATTTTTAAATTTATTTAACTGAAATGTTAGCTATCTTTTTATAGACATTGTGATATATAATAACACTTGTGTTTTTGTAATATATAGAATCCCGTCTATTTATTTTCATCTCACACATATGTTTGAGGTCCGACATTCATTTTGATATTTATATTAATGTTAATAATAATTTACGTAGATTGCATTGTTTGACTTTGTTAAGTGTCAAAATAGAAATAGACAATAACTTGTTTTTTATTTTAATATTTATAATCATGTGATTTGTTGATTTTTTTTAATTTAACATAGATGTTTTATTATTATAATAAAAAATCTAGAAGGTATAAAGTTTAAGGGGTCTTTTGTTTATTTTATAAAGTTACTAAAAAATATAAAAAATTATTAGTTTACTTTTAAGTTTATATAATTTTATTTTAAATTAACCAATATAATTTTATCAATCCTCTCCTCTTTTTTCAAATTTTTATTTTCACAAAATTGACACATATATCTTTGTGTGTTTTCAACAAATTCCTCGACTAAAACTTTTAATTTTGACTAAATTGAATTTAATTTTGACTTTTTTTTCCATTAATCACATCGCTTGATTTTGCTTATGTGTCAAAATCAAATCATTTGATTAGTTCAATTAATTTTTTTACAAACCCCACTTTTCATTAAAATTCTCAAAAAATCTACTAATTCTTATTAGTAATATAAAAGATTCTAAAACCGAATGTAAAAGGCAGTTTAAACTTTAAACAACATGAAAGATGAGGGGCTCAATATCTAATCTATACATAATAATATAAAGAGAGAATTGCATAAATCGTCCTTTAAGTTTGGTCATTTTGCATGTTTCGTCCTAAATATTTTAAAAGTGCTGATATCGTCCTAAAATCAAACTATTTCGCAAATTTTCATCCTTAATGTTTTCTCATTTTGCAGGTTTCGTCCCAAAAATTTTGGCTATTTTGCAGGTTTCGTCCTAATAATTTTCCTCATAAGGACGATGCTTGCATTAAAGTTTCCCCACGGAGATGATCTTTGCACTTTTGTAATGTTTAGGACGAAACATGCAATTTGGTTAAACTTTAGGGACGATTTATGCAATTTACTCTAATATAAACGTTTGGTAGGTCTTCTTGCAACTTAAATTGTGCCCTAATCTTTTCACTAACCAAAGCCCTAGAAAGTTTTCAAACAACATCCAGACTCTAAATCAGAGGTAAAAATCATTCTTTGTAAGTTTTTGTTTCTGTTTAGTAATTTTGCATGTCGTTCTATTACTTGTGGCAAAAGTATTTTGGTTACTTTAAGGTTAGAAATACAGTCAATGTTAAAGACTTAAAGTGCAGATGTATGATTGATTATGTATGTTTGGGTTATTGTATTCTTGAAGAAATTCTATGTATGTTAAGGTTAGTATT
Organism: Glebionis coronaria; assembly: GCA_025667525.1. Classification (NCBI taxonomy): domain Eukaryota; kingdom Viridiplantae; phylum Streptophyta; class Magnoliopsida; order Asterales; family Asteraceae; genus Glebionis; species Glebionis coronaria. Next base: position 586,003,381 of record CM046878.1, on the reverse strand, counting down.
TGAGTACTTGTTAGTAAATCTACATAAATGGACCTTGTACGCGAAAACCATTTACATTTTGGGCCCTTTGTACTTTAGTGTGTTAACAAAGAATCTCTGATCTTGAATCATGGTTTTGGGATTCATATGTTATTGGCTCTTGTCAGGTTCTTTGTTTGTGAGTTTTGGTAGAGTAAGTATATGACTTGTAAAATTAATACTTTAAAATATATGGATGGAAAACCTCATTAGGTATATGTGGTAAACTGTGTGATGTTCTCACAAGAGGTATATGTAGGGACGAGCACGGTTACCGATTTTTTCACGAGCAAATATAAGTGGTACCGGTACTGTACCGAACCGGTACCGGTGTAGGAAAATCGGGTTTTTCCAGTTTTTTTAGAATTTCCCGATCTGTTACGAACCGGTACTGAATTAGTGGTCTCGATTTTTTTCCCACGTTATTTCGTGGTTCCGGTGCAGGAAAATCGTCGTCCCGGTACCGTACCGTATGCCGGGAATCGGTACGGTTTCGGTTTGGTTCCAGGACGGTTCCGGGATTCGGGTCAAAATGCTCATCCCTAGTTATATGGCACAAAACTCATTAGGTATGCAGTTGGGATACCCTGGTTAGGGTGAGTAACCTGACAATGAAAACCTCAGTAGTTTACCTATTTATCAGCAGATGAATGCCCTCCCGAGTCCCGAGTATCTTGAACACGGAAAAACTCATCCGTTTAACAGTTTACCGGGTAGGTGTTATTTCTGAAGAACGATTTTTTCACTCTGTTGAATTTTCAAACTCGAGAATCCCACGATGCATATCATGCCATCTCGAGACAATTTATACACAATACCCGGGATATGTGAAAGGTTTTACAAAATGTTACACTTTTGTAGTTTTACTTCTCACATTACATTGTAAACTTATAAAATGAATGACTTGTTATTTTCTATTTTGCCCTCTCATGTTTTACTTTCTATGACTTGTTTGTTAGTTGATAATTTACAATGCTGGTAGATAAAGTAGAAGTAACTAAATTGAAAGAAATATCATTATAACTTATAACAAAAGTAATTGCTAGCAAATGGTCATAGCTAACCTTGCTTGTTTGTTCTTAGATGGCCTCCTTGTTTGCTAAACGAGTTGCTTCTAATCTCTTGAGGGTCAGACCGGTCGCCTCTTGTTCACGTTTTTTTGGCACCAAGGGTTACCAGTATGTTCAACATGACAACGAGGGCGAGTGCATCCTTAAGTGTGATGGCATTCATGGGTCTTCTTTTATCCGTGGTGTTGTCAATGGTGCGTATATTTGATTCCAAAAAAAGAAATTTCACTACGACAAATATGAATGTAAATAAGATAAAGTTTGTAAGCATGAACAAGTATAGGATGGGTGTAAATATAATGAAACTACTGAACATTCCTTTTTATGATTTCAGATGCGTTTAATCCTTATTTCACACCTATTGGGAATTTGGCACATCTATTACATGTGGCGGATGAGCTCGTTGGATTCCAATATAAGACCCACGTATTACCTAGGTGGAACGTGGTGGAGAACGACAAGGCCTTCTACCTGATCCGGAACATGCCTGCAACATACGGAAGATATGTTAAGGATTATGTTCCAAAAGAAAATGTTATGTCTGGAACCAGCGCAAAAGATGTTAAGGAATTGGTTCCACAGCAGGAAACTAATCAAGAGAGGGATTTGAGCCCTATAGTGAGCTTGATGAGAGGAATAAAATTTGGACCATCCAGTGAGTATTACTATGGTGTGATGCAGGACGCAGAAGAAGTGGACAGTCTCGTTAAATCTGTGATGGAATCTAAGATTGGTAATTTTTCTTTTTTACCTCGAGTCATTAGAAGATGATTTTATGTCTCATTTAATAACTCAGAACATAAATGAGTCACACGAGTCATAAAAAATGATTCGTGTACAAGAAAAATACAATGACTAAAAAATGACAAACGAAAAAGTATGCTACCAGTATTTTATTTTTTATTTTTTTTAGAACGGCAAATGTTAGTGGTTAGTAGGGAAACCTCCCCCGAGGAAACCACTTAGAGGAACCTTGGTGGCCAACTGAGCTAAGCTTGTTGGTTATATGTTACTAGTATTTAGTGTGAAAAATATATTAATCTTATGTATTACTCTTTACGCCCGTCAGGAGGAACCATTCATCTCAAAGTAAGAGTAAGTCTGTACCGCGTAGTGCATCATCCGCATCCACAAGCGGTTTACATTATCGTAGGATTTGGGACCCCGGGTGCTGGCAGCCCTTATGGAGGTTATGCCTATGAGATGCTTGTAGAAGACGGGTCTTACAATATTTTTGACGTGTTGACGGATCTTTCGAGTGAGATATGGAAAGTAACAATTCCAAAGAAGAAAGGGGAGAAGATTCAAACAATTGGAGGAAATTTAATCTTTTTTCGGGAGAAAAAAGTATGAAACCCAACCCTATTGCGGCTCGCATAGTTTTTGGTAATGTTTTCTGGATGTTTAGCTTTAGCTCGCCGTTTAGTTATGATGCATGTATTTATATGTTGTGGTAGCCCTATGAATGGCCCTTGGATCGTCTGTCATGTGTTTCGACGACATTTTTGTGTCTTGACGATGAAGCTTTAATTTTGGGTGCTTAATTCTGGCATTTTGTATGATCTGCAATGGAGTTAAGTTGTGCATTTTGGTTCTTAACTTCTTAGATTATGTCAATTAACGTATTATACTACGCTTTGTTCATAGTTAATCGCACAAATAACACTAGGTGCATGGGCTTTTATTTACGTATGTGGTTATACTGTAATTATTTTTATTTTTTTTAAGAAGCAAAGATTTTATGCAAGACCAAAAAGCAAATACACGGCTCTAAGATAGAGAGTCTCAAAGAAAAACAAGAACCAAAGTTATCAAAGAAAAACAAGAACCAAAGTTAAGAAAGCGATGTTGATTCAATTTTACCGGGATCATGGATCTAATTTTCAATGAAAAGAGTTTCTTGGAAGAACGATTAGAAGCTCATAAAAGAGACACTCTTTGCACCGAAGGAAAAATATCCTCGTGACGAATGGCATCAGCCTCGGGGTCGAAAGACGCGTAAAGAATTTTGTTTCTCCAACTCCAAACATGCCAAATAAATATCATACACCGGTTTAATTTTTCATATCTGTATGTGTGTTAAAGAATTTTGTTTCAGAATTTTAAAAACACAAATAAACAGAAAATCAAAGTCCAACCAAACCAGAACAATCGAACCAAACTAATAATCAAACCGGATTTTGCAAAACCTAACCGGACCAAATTACAAATTCGGTTTTCGAATTGTATATGTTAGCAATCGGAACCGAAAATCAAATGTACATAAAATACATGTATTATATATATATTTATATATAATGATCATGCAAATTTAATTTTAATATATAAAAATAATTTTATACTTGAAATATATTTTTCTGATATAGAGTTATAAACTTTGTTAAATTTGATTAGGGGGTGTTTGGTTAAGCTTATTTATTTGCTTAGGCTTATATTATATAAGTCATTTATGGCTTATATATTATAAGCTTATATTTAGTGTTTGGTTTAGCTTATCATAATTAATAAAGTAAAATGACAAAAATATACATAAATATTAAATGATGTGGTCATTAAATATGGGCATTAATGTCTCTTTATATGTTATTTTTATATAAGCTCATTCATTTTTATAAAAGCCTCAAATTTTAGGCTTACCAAACACACATATATAAGCTTATAAGCCTACTTATATAAGCTTAACCAAACATTTAGTTTTGGCTTATGAGCTTATATAAGCTAATAAGCTTATAAGCCTACTATATAAGCTAAAACAAACACCCTAACTTTATGTACAGTACTTAGACTACTCAAGAGGTGCATGGGTAAAGAAAAGTTACAGTCTTACAGACATGACATGACATGACTTGACTCAAGTCTCCAAGCATGCCGCCTACTTGAAAAGAATAGTAGGTCAATACAAGTGTGTTTAATTTATTCTACAGTAAAATTTAAAATTCATTTGTGTGATTTTACAAGAAAATGCATTTACATTCCTGGTTAATATTTCGATCAAATTATAGTATTCTATTTACTATTTTTTTCAAGTTTAGTAATTGGGGTTGTGTTGTGACTTATAACGAGTTTAGTCTTTTGGGGTTGTGACTTATAACGAGTTTAGTCTTTTGACTAAATTTTCGATTATTTTAAGTGTTAAGCAATAATTTAAAAGGTTAAAACTTCATAAATACTTTTTTACATATAATTGTCTAATTTTTTTTTAACTTTTTAATTAATAAGAGTAGTATTTTTAAACTAAAATAAACAAAAAGTCACAAAAACAAATTCGTTAAGATAATAAAAAATTTATAAAAAAGAATATAACGCATTCGAAAATTTATATTATAAATCTTTTTTTTTGTAGATTTATAATATTTTAAAGAAATGTTTTCAATATTATAAAAGAACTTTTTTGTAACTTTTGTTTAATATTTGGAATTTGAAAACAAAATTCAAAATTTTCAAAAAAAAAATTCTGATTTTTTTTAAAATTTTTGAGTGGTAACTTTCTATTTTTAACTTTTTCATCAATATGAGTGATAGCTTTTTATTTTTAACTTTTTCAGAAAATTTTCTTTATTCAATATATATAAATTTTGAATGCTTTTAAACTTTCTTTTTGTAAATTTTCAATTATTAAAATTTTTTTAGTTTTTTTAATATTTTAAATATATTTTGTATATTTCGAATATTTTTATAAAAATTTAGAATCTTTGTGAAAAAACTTAGAATATTTTTTTAAAGTTTTAAATATTCCTTAACCCAAAATTTTTTACGAACACTTTTAGTTTTCTTTAATTCAAAATATATTTTAAATTAAAAAAATACTATCCATATTAACTATAAAGTTAAAAAGATTAGAGACTAATATGTTACACCTTACAAACCAAAGAGACCGTATGTAAAAAGGTATTTGTATTATTTCAAATTTCTAAATCATTAAATAATGATTAAACTAACAAAAAAATTTCTCAAATAACCAAACCCGTTATAAGTAATAATCGCGAGGACTGAAACCGAGAAAATTAAATAAAAAACTATTTCTATTAAACTCGAATAACCACAAGGATTATTTTTGCAACTAACTCTATCTTTTATTGGATAGATGAATATTCACACTACTCGTTCTCAAGATAGTGCATCAATTTTCTAACGAATATGTAATTTATTTAAATTATTGATGAAGAATGTAAACCGATTTTTTTAGAATCACATCCAAAGACCTGCCTTTTTATTTTAATAAAATCATCTAAATAAAAAGATATTATATTTATCAAATTCGGAAAAGAAATTCACCCTTTTATATTTGAAAAAGATGAAAACAAAAAAAATATCACGATTATTTTTAGAAGGTTTTAATAACCTATCCGTCTTAATTTACTTTTTAAAAGGGATGTTTGGTTGAGGTAAATTGAAAAAATACAAAGCATATGTATTTTGATTTTTTTAATATTATATTTGGTATAACAATAATCTCTTTTCAAAATTCATAAATTATATAAAAAGAATTAAACGGCGAGTTGGTATTTAGTGATTCGAACCTACAATGACATCCTATTGAACAATATGCGAACTTCGAATCTTCTCTTTAAGGGTTTAATTCGGACCTTTGAAAGTTTTTTAATAAGACTCGAACCCAAAATCTCTCCAAAAATACTTTTCTAAAATTACTCTTGATAACCAATTGAGCTAATTGAATTGATTCATAAATTATCAAAATTAGGATGGCTTAAATAAGTGAAAAGAACATTTTTACTTGAAAACATTCTTTTAATAAAGTTTTTATGATTTATTTTATTTTATTTTTCATACCCAGAAATCGACTTTATTCGAATTTTGGTTAATGGGGGATTTTGTCCATTTGAATTAGGCTAACCCAGATCGAGCATATTCGAGTTTGGATATGTAATAATCGTTTACTTAATCATTTAAATACGATATTCATATTAAAAATAATATTTTTTTTGTTTAACTGGATCGACCCAAAACCCGACCCTACTAGTATTCGCATTACTTGGGTTCATTCGAATAAACTTTTTTGTATAACCCGACTAGAATAGGTTTAATAAAGGTCGGGGTCTTCTTCACACCCATATCCGTTATTTCTTAAAAACTGAAATAAGCAAAATGACGGATGTAAAAATTTATAAAATTCTGTCAACCAAACATACGCAAGCATTTTAAATTTACAAACAAAACGGCACCTAAGAAATATGGTTAGAGTGAAACTTAAGAAGCCCCTGAAGTAAAACTGTTCAAACAATAAAGGGGCAATTTGAAAATAACATGAAAGATGAGGAACTCAAACGTTTGAGATTTGAGATTTTCCTTAAAAGTAAAAATTGCTCATCTAACTTTTTCACTAACCAAAACTTTAGAGCCCTTGAAATTTCTTCTTCAGCTCAGGTAAAAATGATCTCTTTTTTTTTCTGTACTTACTAGTACTACTTTGCATGTCTATATTGATGGCAAAGTATCTTGGTTACTTTCAGTTTTAAAGTAGTAAAAGTTAAAGTCCAAATGTTTGCTACTGCAAAATAATGTTACTCCAGCAATAGCATTTATTTAAGACAAACATAGTATAATGTTTGTGTTTTTATTTGTTAGAAATATCTATTTGTGGGTTTATAAGTTGTGTTGTAACTTGCTCCTTATAGAAATGGACCATGTATAGTATACCCAAGCTTTTTATATTTTGGACCCTTTGGACTTTAGGGTGCGTTTAGTTGGAGGAAGATTTATAGTTTTTTTTAGTTTTATAGAAATATTATTAAAAAAAAACATAAAATCTGGACCCTTTCGACTTTAGGGTTACAAGGAAATGTATAAATTTTTAGTTTTGCTGAATATTATTTGGAAAAAAAAAATACTAATTTGAAAGTGATTTTTCCTTGTGTACAAATTGTTATGCGAAAAACAAGTGTGTTTTCTTTGTTTAGTGTTTGGTTTAGAATTTGTATGTTTTTCAGTCTTTTAAGGTTTTGTGATTGTTGGAAGAGTAAGTATAAACTTTGTGAATGTTATTTTTGTGAATTTTGATAGCCTAGAATAGTAAGTATTGTTTTTATATCTCAAATCTTGAATCATGAATCTTAAAATATATGGATGTTCTTGCTAAATGGAGATTTTTGATATAGTAATGGTTTATCCCTTTAGATAGGTAATGTGGAATCTCGAATGATTGAACGGGGTTCAAAATTGGAAACTAGTGTTCAAAATGTCGAAAATGTAAAAGGATGTGGTTTTAGTCTCCAAGCGGATCTTACATACCTCAGTCTTTTACATTTTGGACCCTTTGAACTTATGTGTTTGGCTTTAGACATACATGTTTTGCCTATGACAAGTGATTGTTAATTGCTAACCTTGTTGTTCCTTGTTTGTTTGTACTTTGTTCAGAGAATGGCTTCCAGGTTTGCCAAACTTGTTGCTTCAAAAATTATGAGGGTCAGATCAGTTACATCGTCTCCTAGGCCCTTCAACACAAAAGCTTTCCAATATGTTCAGCACGACTCTCAGGACAAGTGCATCCTAAAGCGTGATCACAAACGTGGGTCTAATTTTGCCCATGCCATTGTCGAATGTATGTATATCTCATACCCAAATAAGAACTATGAAATCTATCCATACAAACAAATATGACTTCTGAACACTTGTAAACTTGAAACGGAAAAATTATATAAAAGATAAACACAATTTTTCGTAATTGTAAAGAACTTAGTTGTACTTGTAACATGTGAAGCATGTACAAATGTGAAGTGTGTGAAGTAAGATATTAGTGGTGGTTATTAATCATATTATGAAATTTAACACATTTTTCAATGATTGCAGATGCGTTTAGTCCTCATGTATCACCAGCTAGGAATTTGGCTCGTTTACTAAGCATGGCAGATGCTGTCCTTGGATTCAAACATGGGTTTAAGGTACTCCCTATGTGGACTGTGGTGGAGGATGACAAATCACTCTACCTTCTCCGCGACATGACTGGAAAACAGAAATTTTATGCTAAAGAATCTGTTAGAGAGTTGGAATATATGTCTAAAATCAACCAAGTTTATGTTGAGGAATCGGATCCAGGGAAGGATTTTATGTCTGGAATCGACGAAAAAGATGTTGAGGAATCGGTTGCAGGGAAGGATTTTATGTCTGGAATCCACAAAAAAGATGTTACAGAGTCGGTTCCAGAGGAGATTACGCCTGCAACACAGGAATTTGTAAAAGGTGTTAAGGAATCTGTTCCGAACAAGAACACTGTTTCAGACAGGGATTTGAGCCCTTTAATAGATTTGTTGAGGGGAGTTGCATCTGAGCCCCACGAGTATTACTATGATGTGATGCAGAACGCCGAAGATGTGAGCAGTTTTGTTCAATCCAGGATTGAATGCTTGATTGGTACGACTATTACAAGTAGTTCATAGTTCTTGGTGGTTTTATTTTACTAAATTGCTTTTAGCTTAAGTTATGCATGTGTAATGTGTTTTTGTCTTAACAGGAACAAGGACGTTTGGAGATGTCGAATCCAAAGCACATCTACTTGTGGAAGGCGTAGACTATAATCCAAAAGTGGTTTACATTGCTGTAGAACTTGGAACCCACCCTGACACCGACAATCTTTATGGAGGTTACGCCATTGAGATAATTTCACCAGATGGTTTCTACAATGTCACAGATGTTGAGAAGGATATCACGAGTGAGATGTGGAAAATAGTTATTCCGAAAAAGAAAGGGGGGCAGATTCAAACAATTGAAGGAAATTTAATCTTTTTCCGTCAGAAAAAATATGTAGACTGACCCTTTGGCGCGCCGTCCACGCCTGTTGATGGTGATCTTTGCTTCCGTCTTTATGGTGATCTTTGCTGGATGTTAGTTGTCCTTAAAGCCTGTTGATGTTGTTTTGTTTGCCCGGATGGTTATTTTCTATGTTTTATGGCTGCCTGTTTAGTTGCGATATGTATTTAGCGTTTAACTTTTGTTGACGGTCGTTTTTGATGTACGTCTTTTGCTAGAAAAACTAGTTCAAACATAGTCTTTGTTTTGATTCAACATCAGGTATGTTAAATAGTTTTACGCAGTCATTCATACGTACATACCAGAAAACTTATTCCAGCCAATACTAACCTATAATGATATGAACAAAAGTGACCAACAACACAAACCAGCTTTATATGCAACTTCTTAAACCATTTCCCCTGTTTATTACGACCTGTTGTGACGTTTAGCGTGGCAGAAAAACAGTTTGGCGGGTAATATGCAGCTATCAAAACTAGTTAGTATGGGTGATTGTAAACACTAAACAGCAAGTACTTGGAACAATGATACCAGCTTAAACCATTGTTCTGCAGCTTTAAGGATCAACAAACTGCGGCGCATCAGTGCAATAGAGAAAGGATGATGGTCTCGTAACTTTTCATCATTGGTTCCTTCTATTGAACCCGTATCTTCAATATTGCTTGCACTGCCTACTAACTTAGCATGGGGCGTGAAGTCCATTACAACAGGTGACCCTAATGAAGGATAATCTTTCATACCTATTTTTTTATTATTTAAACACACCTCACTCACAAAAAGCACAAAAATAAAAATACTTAGGCCCACAAAACTTAAACTTACCCAGGTGAGTTTGCCCTTGTTTTTTATCCCTAGGCACAAACTCGCGCACGACAATTCTAAGGGGGAATAGGTACTCACGCACTATTTCTTAAACTCACGAGCGGCTTTGAAGCCACTCCCACCAGCCTAACTAGTCAATATACATGAGACGTCTAACTGATCAAAACGTGTAACTTTTCAGTATAGGTCCAAACAAGTCATATTGGCTTCGGACCCACCAACACTTGCTTTTATTGATTTAAGTATTTTTCATATAGCTAAACAACCGAATATATAAATACAAATATTGTCTTGGGCTTTAAGCCATCACATGCCTAAACCCTATAGGCCATGGGCGTAACTAAATAACGATGCTATATTCCGAAGTAAAACTGTTCAAACAATAAAGGGGCCATTTACAAATAACATGAAAGATGAGGAACTCAAACGTTTGAGATTTGAGATTTTCCTTAAAAGTAAAAATTGCTCATCTAACTTTTTCACTAACCAAAACTTTAGAGCCCTTGAAATTTCTTCTTCAGCTCAGATAAAAATGATCTCTTTTTTTTCTGTACTTACTAGTACTACTTTGCATGTCTATATTGATGGCAAAGTATCTTGGTTACTTTCAGTTTTAAAGTAGTAAAAGTTAAAGTCCAAATGTTTGCTACTGCAAAATAATGTTACTCTAGCAATAGCATTTATTTAAGACAAACATAGTATAATGTTTGTGTTTTTATTTGTTAGAAATATCTATTTGTGGGTTTATAAGTTGTGTTGTAACTTGCTCCTTATAGAAATGGACCATGTATAGTATACCCAAGCTTTTTATATTTTAGACCCTTTGGACTTTAGGGTGCGTTTAGTTGGAGGAAGATTTATAGTTTTTTTTAGTTTTGTAGAAATATTATTAAAAAATTACAAGGAAATGCATAAATTTTTAGTTTTGCTGAATATTATTTGGAAAAAAAACTAGTACTAATTTGAAAGTGATTTTTTTCCTTGTGTACAAATTGTTATGCGAAAAACAAGTGTGTTTTCTTTGTTTAGTGTTTGGTTTGGGATTTGTATGTTTTTCAGTCTTTTAAGGTTTTGCAATTGTGGAAGAGTAAGTACAAACTTTGTGAATGTTATTTTTGTGAATTTTGATAGCCTAGAATAGTATTGTTTTTATATCTCAAATCTTGAATCATGAATCTTAAAATATATGGATGTTCTTGCTAAATGGAGATTTTTGATATAGTAATGGTTTATCCCTTTAGATAGGTAATATGGAATCTCGAATGATTGAACGGGGTTCAAAATTAGAAACTAGTGTTCAAAATGTCGAAAATGTAAAAGGATGTGGTTTTAGTCTCCAAGCGGATCTTACATACCTCAGTCTTTTACATTTTGGACCCTTTGAACTTATGTGTTTGGTTTTAGACCACAAGTCTCGATCTTGTCTAAGAATCTCGGATCATGTATACATGTTTTGCCTATGAGAAGTGATTGTTAATTGCTAACCTTGTTGTTCCTTGTATGTTTGTACTTTGTTCAGAAATTGGCTTCCACGTTTGCCAAACTTGTTGCTTCGAAAATTATGAGGGTCAGATCAGTTTCATCGTCTCCTAGGCCCTTCAACACAAAAGCTTTCCAATATGTTCAGCGCGACTCTCAGGACAAGTGCGTCCTAAAGCGTGATCACAAACATGGGGCTAATTTTGCCCATGCCATTGTCGAATGTATGTATATCTCATACCCAAACGAGAACTATGAAATCTATACATACAAACAAATATGACTTCTGAACACTTAAACTTGAAACGGAAAAACTATATAAAAGATAAACACAATTTTTCGTAATTGTAAAGAACTTAGTTGTACTTGTGAAGCATGTACAAATGTGAAGTGTGTGAAGTAAGATATTAGTGGTGGTTATTAATCATATAATGAAATTTAACACATTTTTCAATGATTGCAAATGCGTTTAGTCCTCATGTATCACCAGCTAGGAATTTGGCTCGTTTACTAAGCATGGCAGATGCTGTCCTTGGATTCAAACATGGGTTTAAGGTACTCCCTATGTGGACTGTGGTGGAGGATGACAAATCACTCTACCTTCTCCGCGACATGACTGGAAAACAGAAATTTTATGCTAAAGAATCTGTTAGAGAGTTGGAATATATGTCTAAAATCAACCAAGTTTATGTTGAGGAATCGGATCCAGGGAAGGATTTTATGTCTGGAATCGACGAAAAAGATGTTGAGGAATCGGTTATGTCTGGAATCCACAAAAAAGATGTTACAGAGTCGGTTCCAGAGGAGATTACGCCTGCAACACAGGAATTTGTAAAAGGTGTTAAGGAATCTGTTCCGAACAAGAAAAGTGTTCCAAACAAGAACACTGTTTCAGACAGGGATTTGAGCCCTTTAATAGATTTGTTGAGGGGAGTTGCATCTGAGCCCCACGAGTATTACTATGATGTGATGCAGAACGCCGAAGATGTGAGCAGTTTTGTTCAATCCAGGATTGAATGCTTGATTGGTACGACTATTACAAGTAGTTCATAGTTCTTGGTGGTTTTATTTTACTAAATTGCTTTTAGCTTAAGTTATGCATGTGTAATGTGTTTTTGTCTTAACAGGAACAAGGACGTTTGGAGATGTCGAATCCAAAGCACATCTACTTGTGGAAGGCGTAGACTATAATCCAAAAGCGGTTTACATTGCTGTAGAACTTGGAACCCACCCTGACACCGACAATCTTTATGGAGGTTACGCCATTGAGATAATTTCACCAGATGGTTTCTACAATGTCACAGATGTTGAGAAGGATATCACGAGTGAGATGTGGAAAATAGTTATTCCGAAGAAGAAAGGGGGGCAGAATCAAACAATTGAAGGAAATTTAATCTTTTTCCGTCAGAAAAAATATGCAGACTGACCCTTTGGCGCGCCGTCCACGCCTGTTGATGGTGATCTTTGCTTCCGTCTTTATGGTGATCTTTGCTGGATGTTAGTTGGCCTTAAAGCCTGTTGATGTTGTTTTGTTTGGCCGGATGGTTATTTTCTATGTTTTATGGCTGCCTGTTTAGTTGTGATATGTATTTAGCGTTTAACTTTTGTTGACGGTCGTTTTTGATGTACGTCTTTTTAACAACAACGTTATATTAGTTCAGTCAAAAAAGCTAAAGGGACTACTCAAAGCACTTTCAAAACCTGAAGAGATTCTTGTGAACCTTAGATCCAACTCGACATGTCTGGTGGGTTTATGAACCTTAGATACAACTCGATCGACATTGTTCTGCAGCTTTAAGGATCAACAAACTGCGGGGCATCAGTGCAATAGAAAAGAGATGATGGACTCGTAACTTTTCATCATTGGTTCCTTCTATTGAACCCGTATCTTCAATATTGCTTGCACTGCCTACTAACTTAGCATGGGGCGTGAAGTCCATTACAACAGGTGACCCTAATGAAAGGATAGCTACCATCGGGAAATAAGCAGGACCATCTTGATGAGGCTACATTTCAACAGATATAAGGCTGGTGGGAGTGGGGATGATTCCACTCGTGACTACCCTCCACCCATGCGCAGCCCCCACCCCACCCACCCTACCCAACCCGCGCGCGAGTCACCTACTGGCAAGCAAAAACCATAGGCAAACTCACCCAGGTGAGTTTTATACATGTGGCCCATATGTTTTTTCTTTTTTTGGTTAGGTTTAATTGTGGGTGTTTTTTGTGAGTGGGGTGTATTTAAATAATAAAAAAATAGGTATGAAAAGTGAGTGTGAGTGAGTTTGGTGAGTGTCATTACCTCCGTGGGTGAGTTTGGTGAGTTTGTTAAAAAGCTGAGGTGGCGGTGAGTGGGTTTCACCCCACTCCCACCAGTCTAAGGCCGGTGGGAATGGAGGCAAACCCACTCGTCTTCATGTCAGCGCCACTTCAGCTTTTAGCAAACTCACAAAAACTCACCTACGAAGATAATGACACTCACCCAAACTTACCCACACTCACCTTTCATACCTATTTTTTATTATTTTAACACACCCCACTCAGAAAAACACCGACAAATAAACCTAACCCAAAAAAATAAAAGCACTTAGGCCCACAAAACTTAAACTTACCCAGGTGAGTTTGCCCTTGTTTTTTATCCCTAGGCACAAACTCGCGCACGACAATTCTAAGGGGGAATAGGTACTCACGCACTACTTCTTAAACTCACGAGCGGCTTTGAAGCCACTCCCACCAGCCTAACTAGTCAATATACATGAGACGTCTAACTGATCAAAACGTGTAACTTTTCAGTATAGGTCCAAACAAGTCATATTGGCTTCGGACCCACCAACACTTGCTTTTATTGATTTAAGTATTTTTCATATAGCTAAACAACCGAATATATAAATACAAATATTGTCTTGGGCTTTAAGCCATCACATGCCTAAACCCTATAGGCCATGGGCGTAACTAAATAACGATGCTATATTTTTCCGCTGTTGAAACGCAAGGCATTCGAACGTTCAAACTGAAGCGAAATTCAAGAAATAAAGCACTCGGGTGACCCTTTGTAAAAATATCTACAACTGAAAACGAGAAGGTTTAAGTTTATGGACTTTAATTTTAATAGTTGTGTGTTAGGATCGAACTCGGGATTACGGAATTGCACATAATACGTAAAGAGTTAATCTATTTAATAAATATATTTATATGTTTACTAAATTAAATCGAGCAATAACTTTAACCGTCTTTAAGTTTAAGAGTTAAGGACTAAACGTTTAACGTGCAATAAACTAGAAGAGAAAAGAAAAATTCGGAAACCCATATGGGTTGGGCTTGTCCGACGGTGGACAAAAGATAAAAGGAAAAGTATTTGTTTCCTAATTAGTATTAAACTTGGATTACAAGTTTAATCACACTATATAAACAAACCTAACCCTTTATTATTTTTCACTCCATCTTTTTCCTCTCTTTCTCTTTTGCGATCAACACAAAGGAAAAACACCTTTTTAGGGTTCCGTCTATCCGGTTTTGATTTAGCAATAATCTAGTCCTAGCCCCTCTCTAGGGTTGTTGGGTAGATTTTTCACAAGGCTTAGAAGCTCGGTTTACACGTACTAGTATTACGGTTAGCTCGTTGCATTACGTATGTACAAGAACGTGATACAATATCATTATAAATTGAATCTTGGATAGATTAATAAAACGGTAAGGCGTTAATCATTGATCCGTCATAAACCCTAATTTGGTGATTCGTTCTTATCTTGTGGAATCGCATTGGCTAAAAGGTATGTAACCCTAATACGATAATTATGAATGTGTTATTATTATGATCTTGTTAAATCGCTTCCGCTATTACATGCTTTGATCTTTGCTTATGTTATTATAATTGTTATGAACTTCATAAACCATCAGTGGCATTGAGAGCCGTTTTAAAATGTTATAATTATCGAGATCTAAAGGTTTTATAACTAATAATTGTTTTGAGTTAAAACTACAAGTTTTTTTATGAAAAGAAAATTTAGAGTTTTGTTTTGAACGTTTTTTTTTAAATCCGATTATAAAAAGTAATAAAAAAGATTAAGTTTTTTTGGTCGGTTTTGTTTTTTTAAGTCGATTATATTTTTTTTGTGAAACCCTAAAATTGCGTGTTTTGATCTTTAGATTATTACATGATTAATTGTTATGTCATGTATTAAGGTTACGATCCATAGTGATTTAATTAAATTGTTAAGTGATTTGGGTGGAACTTTGATAAATTACATGATTAATTGTTATGTTATGTAAATTAATGTTTCGATCCGTAGAGATTTAATTGTTAAGAGATTTTGGGAGAATTCATGATGAACGTGCATGTTTTAACGGATTAATTAAATTGCTATTTGTGTTATTTGATTTAATAAATCTAAAATTAGGGAAGACTTTTATATGAATATAAAAACCTAGATTTGATGTTTTATTGAATAAATCGTATGCATGTGGCTATTTGATTTATTTATTGCACATATAAATTGTTATTATGTGTTTATGATTTAGTTTTTTTGTACCTTATTGTTGCATGCGTTTTTTTATTGTATGTTGTAAACAAGGGTAATTTTTTCTAAGAAAAATAATATGGACTAAATCATATTAAAATTAAGATTTGTTTTGAGATCTAAATTACATAGAATTTGTGTTGATTGGTATTCGCAATAATAATTTAACGGCCTACTCTTTTTGACAAACTATAAAGTGAGTATAATGCACCGCTGGTTATTTACCCGGTTAAGGAAGGAAATGTTATGCCATTAGTCGCTGACCAAATTCTCGGCTCGCCTGTGCGTCAAAATTTAAATTACCTACGATTATTATTTGCATCATACCTTAAGGTTCATATACCGCAAATTCACATCCGAACCACAATGAATAAGGTTATTGCTTTGTGATTTATCCGAGTTCTAGAAAAGTACGTTGTGAATAGTTGTGGGTAAATTCTTTAAATTGGTTTAACCAATACCTCAACAAAATATATGTAGAATTTTAGTTTCGTGAAAAAGTTTACTAAATGTTTTATTAAACTTATGCTATGAAGTTGTATGCATACTTCTCTATACATTGATTTTGACATCAAAATTTATACCCTAAATTTAAGTCATATGCCATCTAATTCACGAACACTTGAAGTTACAATTGTCGTGATAGGAGATTCTGGACGATGTTGTACTGGAAAGAAAACTTTCATGACTGAATGAGATTGCAAACGAATGGTTTTACGTTCTTTAGATTAGTCGACTTAATTAAGTTACTTAGTGAGATCCAGAAACTTAAGGCATAAGAGGGATGAAACATTTTTACAATGCAAAATGTTTTTTGCCAATGTAAGTGAAATTAGGATTTTTAAGTCCTTTTTAATGCAATTAATGTTCGTTTTTCCTCGATTCGACTCGAATGTGATTGCCAATTAACGTTACGACTTAACTTTGTTTTTGGTAAATAAAAATTTGGAATTTTAAACTAATTGCTATTTAATTAAAAACTATTTAATAATAAGAACTTTTATTCTAATTAATTTTAAACTAAAAACATTTTCAATAAAGTCTATTCTTAAATAAAAGTAAATTTAAAAACTAATTTTAAAAATCTAATTTAAATCTAAATTTAATTAAAACTATTTTAAAACTTAAACACAATTAAAACTAATTTTATAAAAGAAACTAAATTAAAGTAAAAACTTTAAAAGAAAATATATTTTAAAATAAAACTTAATTAAAATCTATTTTTAATACTTGTAGAGATAAATAAATAAAACTATTTTTAATCTAGAAAGACTATTTTAAAATTATAAAAGAAATTTAAATAAAATATTTTTTAATCTTTTTATATTTTATAAAAACTGAGTTAAATTAAATTTAAAATAAAACTATTAATTAAGACTTAATAAAACTAAAAACATTTAATCAAACCAAATAAAACTGCCAATATGAAAATTCCCTATATTAATTAAACTTGGGAGAATCAAACATAAGAAAGTACTCTAGCAAAGTGGTTATGGCGTTTGACTATCAAGCGGGGGGTCTGGGGTTCGAATCTCACCCCAGACAAAACTTAGCTAATATTTTTGCTATGTATTTTATGGATATTTATTTATGAGATCAACAAACATACAGATAATTTGTATCTGTATGTTATGAAACTAAATAGCAGACAAATACCAAATAAGCCAAGCCAGTAAAAACTTATAAGCAGTTCTAGTAAACTTAAAAAGCTATAAGAAAAATGAAATAAGGCAAATAAGCATATAACTAAATAAACAAGGAAGTCAAATAAGGCAAATAGAAATTTAAGCTAGACTATTAAGCAAAAACAAAAAAAAACAGTTTAAACATAAGCACTTAAGCAGTTCAAAGTAAATAAGCCAAACAAGTGGACTAAATAAAAACTGAAATAAACCAAACAATAATAATCTAAAACTAAGCAGTAACCTAAATAAGCAATAAATAAACCAAACAATAATAATCTAAAACTAAAATAAGCCAAACTATAACTAGATAAGCAGTAACCTAAATAAGCAATAAATTAGTAAGCAAAGGCAAATAAGCTAAGCATAAAAAAAAACAGATAAGCTGAATGTACTAATAAGCAAAACCAAAATATCCCATAAGCTAAATCGATTTCTACTGGCAGATCCAAAGAGGCCGAAAATATATATAAAATTAAAACTGAACAATTCCAATCAAACTAACCAGTAGATCCATGAAAACTTAACAAAAATAAAAACATAAGCAGAAATAAACTTTAAGCAGATAATCTAAACAAACAATATTCCAAACATAAGCAAATATTTATAAACAAGCTGAAATTAATCTAAACTAAATAAAAATAATTAAGACAAGAAAATGAACCTTGCGACGATTCCGTTGAGGAGAAGATCGGCGCTGAGCCGTCTTTGAACCCAGATCGAAACCAACACCTTAATCATCAACTTCAACTCGAATCATCATCTAAGCTCTCGGACAGTATGTTTATTTTATTTATTTATTTATTTATTTATTTATTTTTATCTCGAATTAACAAACCAGTAATATTGAAAAAGAACAGTAACCAACAGATTCAAGTTTAAATAATGCTTCGACAGAAAAAATTAAAGATGAGACAAAAATTATAGAAAGTTATTTTTCATTAATTAATTAAACAAAATTACATTAACTGAAATTTTAAAAATACAATAATCCTAATCTATTCTTGCTGAAAATTAAATCTAATCTAATCTACTCCTAAAATTTAATTAAAAAAACACTGAAAGAAAAATAATGAAAAAGCTTGATCTTTACATCTCTTGATGGGGTTTTTATAGAGAAACCCTAAACTTGGTGCCCACGTTCTTCAATCCTAGCCCTTGATTTATCTTCTCTTTCTTCTCTTTTGATCTTACGGCTGAAATTGATTTGGGAGATGGATTGCCAGCGTGGAAAGTGAGGAGGACCACCAGAGGTGTTGTTTGATCCGAAAATTGGGGGTTATTAATTCCCTTTGTGTGAATTAAACATTAAGGGTAAAACCTCCTTTTTTCTATGGGTAATTTATGATCCTGGAAATTAGGGTTTGTGGGTGGCTGCGAATTTGGTGGGAGAGAGATGAAAAATAAGGAGTGGGTGTTTTTATTTTCACTTTGTTATTATCGAAACTGAGAAGTGGGGGTGGGGGTAAATGAAAATCGTGTGAGTGGGGTGAATTGGGGTTGGTACATTTATTTATCAAAATGGTGTGTTTGACCAGGCGTGTAGTAAATAAACACATGGGAGGGTAAACGTGGGATTGAATGTTGGATATAGTAACCATTTGTTTATTAAACATTGTGTGGGGTGAGGATGAATAGATAACACGTGTGAGGATATTGAGTGGGGGTGGTTAAGGGGTGTTGACTGAGAAGCGTATATTGAGGGATGGACTCTTTATTTCCTCCGTCTTGTTTAAGCCATGTGGGCTTTTGGCCCATATTCACTTCCTTCCGTTTTTTATTAATTAGCCACATGGGCTTGGGCCAAACTTCTTTCCATTTCACACAAGTTGAAATCAAATGGGCTTGAATGACTATATACCCATTTAGTTAGGTTAATCATTCCTTAAATGGGATTGTGGGCCCATTATGCAAAAGTGGGACCCACAAGGCCCAAAATCTTCGAAAAGTTAAATTCGTTAAAACTCGAACTTGAATTCGGCTTCTTTGATCATTTACTTTAAGCTCGTTCGGTTTAGCCGGTTTTCGTGATCTTCGGCACATTTTGGTCTTTTGACTTTGTCTTTGGACTTTTCTTCAATATTTGACCGTGAAATCCCGTGTTTTCTCTTCTTTTGATCATTTGTACCTATTTAAACACAAAAACACAAAACCACGCGTAATTCCGACTTTTACGATATAAAACACATGATTAGGTCTTGTTTTTCCTTGATTTTAGTGGCAAAAGGATAAGTGTTTACACACTTATTAGTAAGTCCCTAAAGAATCTAGAAATTGCAAATTGTTTGGTCAATCATTGTTCGACAAATTACCATCTTGAATACTTTCATTGCTAGCAGATCAACTGATGTGATGAAATTATGTCAATTTGGATTCTAGTTTCAAAGAAAATACTATGGTTAATTTATTTACCGGGGTAGTTTTATTTTCTTGAATGTATATTACCAAAAATACTAAAATTAAATTTTGTAAATTCTTTTACAATGTATTAATGCAACGTTACACCGTAAACATGGTTTCGTCATTCATTTATTGATCTACAAACCGTATGGTTGAGGATAGAGTCAATTTACAATGAAACGATAAACTTAAACTCTTCTCTATGATTGAAGAAGGAGTAGTGAGGATTTTAGAAATGTATAATTCTAAATACATAACACATAGCAAACTTTAATAGTTAAGAAAAGTGCTTATTTGAGTTATTAAATTTTAAGAATGGTTACCGCTAATTGGTTAAAAAGGCAAGCTAGCATAATTTGTCTAGTAGTTGTGCTTTGACCATTTATAGGCACTACATACCATTGTGGGGTTGGTAGACCTATTAAGGAATAAATTGCATGCCAAATCTTCAAGTTAAAAAGCAATTGATGGACAAGTCATCATTTACGAAGTAGAGTACACTCTTAAACACTACAAGTAATTGTTACGAATGTGTTTTTCAAAGGAGTAAGAAAGTAAACAACACACTAATATGTTTCACCGATTATGAAACATTTACAATGTTGTATTACTAATTTTGAGTCTATTAAAACATTCTCTAATTCAGTGGGAGTTACAAGCTTTGTTGTCTTGGTAATAACCCATGCTATCTTTAGTATGTCCTAAGATAATTACTTTCGAATTGTTGACACTATTATCTTCAAAAGATAGTCATGTATTGATTCTTGTTGATTAAGTGGTTCTACATCTACTTGTAAAAGCTAATATATATGACACAATCATAATTTGTATAGACGAACGTGAGACGTGATGTTTATCTAATGTATGAGGTTGTTCCGTGCACAAGTGGGAGAAATGAATGTTGTGTGCAAGAAACAACTCATAAAGATATGATTCTCTTGACTGCAAGATAAAAGACTAACAATCTAATTAATATTAGATGAAAGTTAGATCATATGTCAATATGATTAAAAGACTACTTAAAAGTATATATATCATTCATATTAAGAAACACTTGTTGTTTCGATTTAGTCATGTGAGAGCTTGAACTAAATTGTAAATACAAGGGTAAAATATCCACATGTCGTGAGATCGGGCGTGGATTATTTTGTAGTTTCTTAAGATGGATTATTCCTGGAATGACATAAATACATAGAGTAATCTTATTCTACTAAAGTAAAATATTTATGTATTCTTGGAATTACATAAATAGACTTAGTAGTGAATTAACTTGAAAAGATTGTTGAAACCTAGTGGTGTTCATGATTACTTTAGTTATACATGTTTATTATTTATTGTATAAAGTCACAAACATAAAGTCTTGAAAGACGTATAATATAAAGTAAGACGTTAATGTATTGTCTCTATTTCACTAAAGACATATACATGAAGTCATGGTCAAATGACTTAAAACGTATAATGGAATTATAACTTTTATGTTTTAAAGACATGGAAATGAAGTGACTTTGTATTAGAAGTACTTGAGTTATAAAGCATGCAAAATGGTTAGGAAATCTATTATATCATTAAGATGATTTAGTTGGTATATAGGTATGCCGAAAGATATATATTTATCTTAAATGTTGTTAGATTGACTTACAATATTAACCCTAATGAAATACAACATTGTGATGGTATGTTCATTAGGAGAATCGAGCTCTCAATATGATGGTGATGATTGATTCAAGATAACTATATCTTCCTTTCTTCCACAAGATATCAAGGTTAGAAAGTTGAGTATGACTTGATCTAAGAAGATTAATAAGATACCATTATATATGGAATATGATGAATCACGTTATATCTTAAATGAAGTTCGGATTTTGCTAAACTGTTGGAAATTCACTTTATGTGACGACATTTAAGAATTTCCATTAGTTATCATAGTCGCACACGCATAGACTAGATTAGGAAACTGTGTATAGTTTAGGCGGTGTGTGACTATATATACACCTTCAAGGCTTCCAAAGAGGGGTTGTTGTTTGTGTTTTCTATTTTCATTATCACATTGCCTTTCTCTCTCTAGAACACCTTCAACCTTCTCTCTAAACTCATCAATGGCTGCCATCTATTCCCACCACCTACCTAGACCATCGGATCATATAAAATAGCAAACCCTCAATTGGCATCAGAGCCACGGTTTGTTCCTTGGATCGAATATGTGTTTTTACTGATTTCGTGGTCTAAAAATTGTTTTGTTTGTCTCAAATCTGTTTAACATTTTTTTCACAAATCTGTTTGACTCTTTTGGTACAAATAAACATTGAGTTTTAGTGGTCTATTTTGGTCCGAATCTGTTAAATCTTTTTGTCACGATTGTTGTGGTTAACTAGTCATTGTCTACTGGTCTTTTATTTGTCCAAACAGTCTCTTCATCTGGTATCACAGTCTCAACATCTTGGTTTCAGTTTTCGAAATCTGGCCTCACAATTTCAGTGTTTCTAGTTTCATTTTTCGAGATCTGGTCTCGCTTATGGTTATTACTAGTCTCATGGTTATCATATTCTGGTCAAAGATGGTTCTTTCATGGTTTATGTTTACTTATCTGGTTTTAACAATATTTTCTGGATTTTTTCTGGTATTCTTTATGCACATGATGATGAAGATGATACCCAAAAAAGCAAGATCCTGAAATTCAGGAAAAAGTACATTCGGATAATATTTCAGCTTGGTTATTGCGATGGGTCTCAGGTTTCAGCTTAATATTACGATCGCATTGATTGTGATGGATGACTTGCGATGGAGCCATTCTGATGGCTCACTGTGATGGTCTGTCGCGATGGATCATTCCGATGGCCCATTGCGATGGAACCATTGCGATGGGTACCATCACGATGGGGCACATCATGTTGCGATGGCCTCCATTATGTTGCAATGGGTTAAAAAGATCACTACAATGGTCTCATTTTTTATTCATTTCGATGGGTTAACAGAACTCATTGCGATGAAGAAAATAGCATGACAAGTTTAAACATTTACCGTGACATAAAAAGACTTGACCAGACCAACAAATCTCCAATATTTTAACTCCACAAAACCAAGCTCTAACCTAAACCCATCGTCACCTAACCCATCTATAAATCAAAACAAAACTCGAATCTAAAAGAAAAATTTTATGATCTCAGCTTTGGTTCTAATTTTTTACAGATCTATTTAGATCTTGTAAATTCGAACTATGTACATCACTGATCCATGTTTGGTTTTAATCCATTTATTATTCGAATATAAAGAAAGGTTTTTAACAAATATGTTAAACCCAATCTTTGTTTCGATTCATTAAAAAAAACGACATGCAACCAATACAAACCTACCCGAGACCCCTCATATGGATCTTGAAGCCAAACTGTCGTATAGATCCCTCACTCACGAGGTATAAACAAATCATGTTTTATTAATGGAAATATAAAAAAAACGTGTATGGTTGGTCTAAAGTTTCATATTGGAGTGATTGTATAAGGATGTAATTGATTTGTTAATGGAGTGATGAATATGAACTTTGATCTTCATCATTTGAATGGTGAGATTTGGTTTGTGCATGTCTTTGGGAGTATCGAAGGAAGAAAGCGGCGGATGATAAAGAGAGATTAGTTTTAGGTCAAGTGTGAGTTATATTAGAGTTTTATAAGTCTAATATACTTCCTTGTCTGAACCAGGTTTTGTATCTTCTAGACCGGGTTTCTCATAAGCCGAGTATGGGTTATTTTTTTTTGGGACAATCAAATGTTGTTGTTTTATGAGGCTATCAGACGTGGGGTCATTCTTGATAAAGAAAAATGGGAATACTTCCTTGAACCAACTAGACTTACGTCTCAATGGCACAAGTTTCTCTTCAATCGTGAATTGGCTATATTGTGGATGGACCTACTATGGTCGGTAATGCTTTAAATAATTGAAACATACTATGGTCTCCACTTGATCCTTTAATTCCATTAAATATTGGACATAATACCATGTGATATTACACGCTTTGTGTAAAATTGGTGTTAAACATATGATGTTACCATTCGTGGGCTTAATTTTGAATTTAAATGGGTTACAAATGGATTAAATTTGCCATATTAAGTGAAATTGCTTATAATCGGGTTTAATCATGACCAAGTGATGAGACACAGTGATATGACAAAATGACGAGACAAAGTGACAAAAATTTATTTGACGAGACCAAGAAAAATGGCTATATTTTTAGTGGCTACGGATGTTTAATCGGGTATTATTATTTGACATTGAAGACGAATTTATCGAAGGCGTAAACTTATTTTATCTTTGAAGATAACTTGCTCGTTCTTAATCTTAGAATGAAGACTTGTTTATCTAGTTTCCGGGTTCGGGGTGGTTGGTTGATGACTTGGATAACTATCACATTAATGAGTCACATTGTTGTACTCAGTGTCACGCGCATAGTCGACGTGGATAGTTTCAAGAGGTGTCGTGCTTATATACATCTTCAGTAATGTATTGGGTACTTAGAGATTTCTCCATCGTTCTTCATTCAACAATAGTGCAAGCTTAAGTCACAAGATCGAAGGATTCTTATTTAGTTTCACGTTTGGTATATCTGGCTCATTCTATCAGTGGTCACTTCAAATTGCCTTCAAGGGGGTTGGTAAAGATAGCCATGGAGAGTTTATGAGTAGAGAATTTCGATCAGCATCTGATCCTCACAAAATATATAATTCAGCTTATTTATTATTCTCACGAGATTTTAGGTACATGTGCGTACGATTTATTGCTGGTTCCAAGTTTCGAAACCATCAAGGGGGAAGAAGAAGACATATTAAACGCACAACGAGTACACGTGATGAACTTCATACCTTCTTTTGATTTGAAGACATTCCGGGAAGACATTTGTCATAACCGTAGAGAAAATCAGTGTTTTAACTCGTTTCGTTATCAATCTCTAAACGGTACACTATTGTTTGATGTTTAATTTTTTTGAGGTTGCAATTATTCATCATCATTATCCTATATGAAGAGATATGCAATTTCGGGACTTAATTGACTCTGGTGCATCTCCGGAAGAAGATATGTTCATTTTCGGGACTTGATTAACTCTGGTGTTACGATGTTAACTTCATGAATGGGATATAGTGTCTACTTCAGTATTTGAGCTTCACACATGGGATTGGTTTACTTTCTTCAACTACGTGGGGGAAGAAATGTCTTGATTCTTTCTAGTATGCATAACTTGAACTCTCAGGGGGAAGAAAAATTCAGAAGAATTATCCAAGCGTGAGAAGAGACGTTGTTGATCTACTTGGTGTGCCCCAAACTTTCAATCCCTCATAACAACATTATCATTTTATATGATGGGGTTTTCTTGTTAAATTCTGATGTGCGCTTAATCTTTCTAAGCTTTATTCAAAGCTTTGGAACTGCTTATGAGGATTGCTGGTTTAGGGGGAAGCTATTAAAAGCTTCTACATCAAGATTATGTGGCATGAATTAGGGCGAAGTTAATTCATAAGCTTCTCCTTAACCAGAAGTACATGGATTACTTACCTCATCCCGTTACAATATTTCTACTACAAGTTACTTTAAAGATGAGTCGTTTTGAAGTGAAGACTTGAAGTCAAAGGCCTTAGAAGACTTCATCAGCATTGGACGCTTCATGGAAGCTTTTGTTCTTAATCATTATGTACTTGTTAGGAAAAATATTGTAAGGAATTCTACACGTCGTCCCATGGGGGAAGATTGTTGGAAACTCACTTTATGTGACGATATTTAAGAATTCCCATTAGTTATCATAGTCACACACGCATAGACTAGATTAGGAAACTGTGTATAGTTTAGGCGGTGTGTGACTATATATACCCCTCCAAGGCTTCCAAGGAGGGGTTGTTGTTTGTGTTTTCTATTTTCATTATCACATTTCCTTTCTCTCTCTAGAACACCTTCAACCTTCTCTCTAAACTCATCAATGGCTGCCATCTATTTCCACCACCCACCTAGACCACCGGATCATATAAAATAGCAAACCCTCATAAACTACTTATGAAGTGGGTTGTTTAGAAAATAAAGAGTTAGAAATTTTCATTGTGTTTTGTAATGTCCCAATATATAACGTTAGAGGGTTGATATGTTTGCTATGTATTTAAAGATTAACTTTAAGTTACTAAACGCAAGTGGGAGTTTTGATCTTGAAAGATAAAATTACAAAATATATAATCTTTTTAAATACACTAGTAATTATCATGAGGTAGGCGTGTAAATGCTAACTCTCATGATAAAGGAATTTAAGTCATAGGTCCTCAAGGATATCTCGGATATGCGAGTAATATGTTGAGAATTATGAGTTACAAATAATCGTTATGATTTATTACCAAATATTGTTTTGGGTAAACTACTCATACTATGATTGTTATAGATGTTGTCCAACAAGGTAATCAATTTTAGATTTGGTTTATCTTAAATAGTTTGACTAGAAATTAAAGATGAGTTTCATCAAAGAAAGGAAAAAACACCCATAGTGGTGGTTGAAATCCTTGTGTAGAAATTATATGGATAAGATTATACACATATTAAATGTATGTATTATGAATAGATTATTAATCATACTTAAGTAATTAATTGTGATTAAGTATTCTTTCTAAACACATTATATATATAAATATTTTGATGGTCATATTTTAATTGACAAATTGAGTATATATGAACTCTTTCTTGATTGACTAATCGAAAGGAGTTTATTAATTCAAAAATAAATCTTTGGAAAGTACAAAGTGTAATTATCCATGAATGGATAAATACAAGCACCCTAGGAGATTATTCTTATGTTAATTTGAAAATCCAAGATTAGATTTTAAAATTAAAATAAGATAACTTCTGAATATTTCTAAAAGCTAGTGGGAGTTTTATGTTTATTTTCTTAATTGTATGTGTCGAATAGACATGTAAGAAAGTAAGTTTTCATTCAAATTAAATGTTGATTTTGGTTTAGATTTGAATTGAAACTTTACTTTGAAGATTTAGAAAATAAGATATATATATATATATATATATATATATATATATATATATATATATATATATATATATATATATATATATATATATATATATATATATATATATATATATATATATATATATATATATATATATATATATATATATATATATATATATATATATATATACTAGCCTTTAGACCCGTCCGGTAGACGGGCTAGCTTTAAGTATATATATTTTTAATGAAAATTGAATTTATGTGTGTTTGTATTAGAAGTTTAGTATATATAGTGTTAGTTATGGCATTGATATTTTAATAATGTAGCATAGAATAAACAAAAATAACGTAGTTTAAAATATTTTATTTATTTAAGAATATTATGAGTTAACTGAATTTGCATACGTTAACGGTATGAATAAGTTTGTTACATAAATTTTTTTAGAATTTTAATAATAATCTATAAATATTTTATGTATTTTTAAATTTTATGAGGTAATAAATTTTGTATATGTTAATGTTATGAATAACGTTTTTACATTAATTTTTTTTTAAATTAATATTATTGTTGTGCATTTTTATAGAATTTGGTATTTCAGGCATTGTTTCACCATCCTTTCTTATATATTTTTATAGAATATTGTATTTAAGGCATCATTTGTAATTCATATATATATTATTATAGAATTTTGTATTTAAGGCATCATTTGTAATTCCTATTTTATTTTAGAAGAATTTAATGGAATCATTTTTATAAAATTTTGTATCTACGGCATTGTTTCACCATCCTTCCTTATATATTTTTATAGAATTTTGTATTTAAGGCATCATTTGTAATTCCTATATATATTTTGATTGAATTTTGTATTTAAGACATAATTTGTAATTCCTATTTTATTTTTGAAGAATTTTATGGAATCATTTTTATACAATTTTGTATTTAAGGCATTGTTTCACCATCTTTCCTTATATATTTTTATAGGATTATGTATTTAAGGCATAATTTGTAATTCCATATTTATATAGAATTTTGTATTTAAGGCATCATGTGTAATTCCTATTTTATTTTTGAAGCATTTTATGGAATCATTTTTATAGAAATTTGTATTTAAGGCATTCTTTCACCATCATTCCTTATATACTTTTATATAATTTTGTATTTAAGGCATCATTTGTAATTCATATTTTCTTTTTGAAGCATTTATGGAAACCCTTTAATAAATTACATGTGTCATTTTTATAGAATTTTGTATTAAGGAATTGTTTCACCATCTTCCTATACAAGGGTATTTAAAGCATCATTTAGAATTCATATATATATTTTTATAGAATTTTTGTGTTTAAGGCATCATTTGTAATTCCTATTTTATTTTTGAGGCATTTTATGGAATCATTTTTATAAAATTTTGTATTTAAGGCATTATTTCACCATCCTTCCTAATATATTTTTATAGAATTTTGTATTTAAGGCATCATTTGTAATTCCTATATATACATTTTGATAGAATTTTGTATTTAAGACATCATTTGTAATTCCTACTTTATTTTTGAAGCATTTTATGGAATCATTTTTATAAAATTTTGTATTTAAGGCATTGTTTCACCATATTTCCTTATATATTTTTATAGAGTTTTGTATTTAAGGCATTATTTGTAATTCCTATACATATTTATATAAAATTTTGTATTTAAGGCATCATGTGTAATTTCTATTTTATTTTTGAAGCATTTTATGGAATCATTTTTATAGAAATTTGTATTTAAGGTATTGTTTCACCATCCTTCCTTATATATTTTATAGAATTTTGTATTTAAGGCATCATTTGTAATTCCTATTTTCTTTTTTAATCATTTATGGAAACCCTTTAATGAATTACATGTGTCATTTTTATAGAATTTTGTATTTAAGGAATTGTTTCACCATCCTTCCTATATTTTGATTTGATTTGATTTGATATATATATATATATATATATATATATATATATATATATATATATAACCTTGGAACAAATAAATTTATTTATGCGGTAGAAATACAACATAATATGTCATGTAGTAAGTTTATATGGATATTTAGAACATGAAGAAATCTAAATCTGGTTTGAGGAATTGTCATGTGTATCACATTGTATTTCTATCATGCTTAAAATGCAAGATGATTTGAATATATTAATCTATTTGAAAGTTATTAAATAACTTGTGTAATAAATATTCTAAAGGAATATGTTTGGATATAGAATAACATCCTTGTCTTTGATCAACTTACATATTCTATAGATGAGTAATTTATCAATAGTTGCGTAAATTATCACAGCCAACAAACTTGGATGTTTGGTTGGAATTAAACATTACATAATAGATATTATAGGTAACGTATTTATATCTTTGAATGACAAGTAATCAAACTTGAAAATATATTATTGAGGTGACACTCAATATTAGTCATGGTATCCTTAGAGATGACATGTTATTTAAAGTTGCATTTTACATTAAATAATTAGAATACTTTGAACTTCAAATGTGTTTTTGGAAGTTTAGTGTAATAAATTGGTGATCAAGGATGTTTCACAATTTTGATACTATGTGGCAATATCAAACTATTTGAATGCACATATACAAGAGCTTTAATAATTGAGTTCTTAAAGAAAGTATTCTCAAAATTCCAATAGGTTAAGATTGGTTGATTTATGCTTTGCCAAACAAGTATGAATGTCATTACTAGATGCATAATGCATGTACCAATTTTATGCATCGATCTATTTAGTATCTGGATAAGGGATGTTAGACAATTATTATAGTGAAATAAATTACTTGGTAAGTTTATTTATAATATATTGTATCCTATATTTGCATGTTTAATCCATAAATATTATTGTTGTATTCTAAATGTCCGTTGTCGATTAATAATATGAGAGTATTATTAAATTAAGACAAATCAAAATAGTGATAGAGTATACTTGAAAGTATATTGATCAATTTTGGATGATATTCGATGATTCGAGTATTGGACTTGTCCCAACTATATGATTATACTTTGTGGATCTTTATCATCAAGTAAATCATAGATAGTTATCCTCAGATCTGAGATACCAGGAAACTGTCGTGGATCTAGTGCATTTTTGTGAAATAATCTAACGCTAAACATAACTGGTAGCTATAAGTGTTATTTTCAGAAGTGTTGCAAAGTTCATACAGCTGGGCACCTCGTAGGATTAGTAAGATGTTTGTATGGCCGTACCGAAAGTCTTTCTAAACTATGTTTAGAAGTTTTGGTAATCTTGCTTGAATCCTATGAACGAGAAACAAAATGGTTATGAAAGGAATGACTAGGATCCATATCCTTATTAACGTTGTATTAGAAACGAAAGGATAATAATAATGATGAATCATTAAAAGGTTTTTCCAAGAGACCTTACTCGAGATCGTACAAGAGGCATCGACGTGTATCTAGACGCTAACCGATGTGATCACACTATTAAAATATGTCCAAGTGGGAGCTGTAAGTTTATGGACTTTACTTTTAATAGTTGTGTGTGAGGATTGAACTCGGGAGTACGGGATTGCACACAATACGTAAAGAGTTAATTTATTTAATAAATATATTTATATGTTTATTAAATTAAATCGAGCAATAACTTTATCCGTCGTTAAGTTTAAGAGTTAAGGACTAAAAGGTTAACGTGGAATAAACTAGAAGAGAAAAGAAAAGTCCGGAAAACCCTATGGGTTGGGCTTGGCCGACGGTGGACAAAAGAAAGAAGGAAAAGGATTTGTTTCCTAATTAGTGTTAAACTTGGATTACAAGTTTAATCACACTGTATAAACAAACCTAACCCTTCATTATTTTTCACTCCATCTTTTTCCTCTCTTTCTTTCTTGCGATCAACACCAAAGGAAAAACACCTTTTTTAGGGTTCCTTTTATCCTTTGGTTTTGGTTTAGCAATAATCTAGTCATAGCCCCTCTCTATGGTTGTTGGGTAGATTTTACACAAGGCTTAGAAGCTCTGTTTACACGTACTAGTATTACGGTTAGCTCGTTGCATTGCGTGTGTACAAGAACGTGGTACAATCTCATTATAGACTGAATCTTAGATAGATTAACAAAACGGTAAGGGGTTAATCATTGATCCTCATAAACCCTAATTTGGTGATTCGTTCTTATCTTGTGGAATCGCATTGGCTAAAAGGTATGTAACCCTAATTCGATTAATTATGAATGTGTTATTATTATGATCTTGTTAAATCGCTTCCGCTATTACGTGCTTTGATCTTTGATTATGTTATTATAATTGTTATGAACTTCATAAACCATTAGAATGTACATGAAGCACACGAACCTGGCCAGAAGCAACATAATCGCGAACAAAATGAATGTCAATTTCAATGTGTTTAATCCGCTGATGCTGAACACGATTAGTGGACAAATACACAACACTTACATTGTCACGGTAAACAAGAATCACACTAGCAAGTGGGGCATGCAACTCAAGGAGCAAATTCTGAATCCAAGCAGTCTCAACAACAACATTTGCAACACCACGATATTCTGCTTCATCACTAGACCAAGACAATGTGACCTGCCGCTTGACAAGAATATTATCACCAAGGAAAACACAATACCAAGAAGTAGATCTACGGTAACAGGACAACCAAACCAATCAACATCCGTATAAGCCGTAAGCTCTGAGTAGTAGTGGAAGCATGAAGTTGGAGGTCATGATCAATAGTGCCACGAACATAGCGCAAAATGCGCTTCAAAGCAGTAAAACGAGCATCACGAGGGTCATGCATGTAAAGACAGACTTGTTGCACAACATAAGACATATTTGGGCGAGTGAAAGTCAAATACTGAAGAGCATGCAAGACTACGATATAAGGTAGGGTCACTAACAGGGTCACCCTCATAACAAAACTTAGACTCGGTGTCCACAAGGGTCCTGCATGGGTTACAATGTTGCATGTGAGCTCGCTCAAGAATTTTCTCTACAAATTTAGATTGAGACAAGAACAAGCCAGACTTCGTGCTTCGTGAAAATATACCAAGGAAATAATTAAGAGGGCCAAGATCAGTAATAGAAAACTCACCATGAAGTGATGTAATAACATGCTGTAGAAGAGCTATAGACGAAGGGGTGAGTACAATGTCATCCACATATAGCAATAAATAAGCAATATTTGAACCTTGACGATAGACAAATAAGGATGCATTGGTTTTGCTGTGCTGGAAACCGATGCGTGTAATAAAGCTTGCAAACCGCTGAAACCACGCACGAGGGGCTTACTTAAGACCATATAGTGAACGCTGCAAATGACATACATAATCGGGGTGAGTAAAGTCAACAGACCCTTGAGGCTGATGCATGTAAACTGTCCCAGATAAGTGGCCATGAAGAAATGCATTCTTCACATCAAGCTGCTGAATAAGCCAATCCTGTGATATTGCAAGACTCAAGACATTACGAATCGTACGACGTTACAACCAGACTAAAAGTCTCATCACAATCAATCCCCTGCTGTTGACTACAACCATTAGCAACCAACCTCACTTTATACCTAAAAAGCCACATGGAACGAACCACATTAACGCTAGCTGGACGTGGCACAAGAGCCACGTTTCGTGAGAAATCAAAGCATTATATTCATCAACCATAGCCTTATACCAATTTGGGTCATGGGGGGCTTGTAAGTGCGAGCGTGGGAGATGTGAGGTAACATGATTATCATGCATGCGAAGGGTTAGGATATTTTTAGGGTTTATAGAAAACCCTAATTCATAAATACATAAAATCAAGGTTCCATGTGACACATGGAATTAAAGGGCTGAAAACTTACATCAAGAAGATGGTTATGATGATGGGAAGATGTAAAAATGATATCAAAACCAACCAGATCAAGAATGAATCATACAACCAACCACCCCTTTGTGATTATCTTTTACTATTACAATATACACAAGTAGATGAGTCCCCTAACGCAAGTGCTCACTAAACATATACAATCAGAAATCAAGATAGTCCCCACCAGGTGGATTCTATCAAACTATACAATCAGTCACACTTACAAACCCTAATAACCAAAGAAACAAGATCAAGATGATCAAAACTGAAACCAAATGAAACCAGATGAAAACCCTAAACGAGAGAAAGAGATCGCAATGTGTATGTGTGTAAAATGATTGAGACGAATGAGCAGATTGACCATGTGATAACGCTCAAATCTAACATATTTATAGGAGCATATTTGTGGTGTTTATGCATATATTTATGTGATTATTATGAACTTATGATACGTAAGCTTATTTGTTATTGTAGGTTCATCAATGGTTACATCACGAGAAATAAAGAAAAGACGAGTATTGGAGGTGAAAGGATGAACGAGACATGAAAGTGTAGCTCTCGTATGATAAATAATACAAAGATAAAGAGTCTTGGAAATTTTGGAAGAAATAAAGTGGAAGAAACAAAGAAAAGGGACCAAAGAAGAAATAAGGGAAAGTTGGCCCAGTTGCCACCAGCAACTTTCATTTCTACCACCAGCAAAACAACACCATTTTTCCACCAGGAACTCCCAATTCTGCCACCAGCAACTCTCTTGCTGCCACTTCTCCAAGTAATCTTAAACACCTTAATTACTTCACCTTTCTCACCAAGTTCAACCATAACTCCATTGTAACTCCTCTAAGTTTCATTACACTCATCGTTACTCACCTTTGGCTCCAAGAAAAGTGCTTGGTGGCCAAGGCTAATTCAAGTATAAATAAGACCCATGGGGTAGTGTTTATATAATCTATCCTTGAATCATCAATCTATCTACCATCTCCATCATATTTTTGTGATTTGATATCACCTCTCACCCAGGTGGTGAGGGGTGAAATTGGTAGCCATATTCATGTAATAAGCCATAGGAGAGTAGAGAAGAAAGCCATACTCTATACAAAACCCAAGAAGGTTGTGGGTAGAATGCATTGTATTTTGGTACTATGAACTCTAATGTTTGGCAACTTCTTTTTATTATTCAATCTTGTTTATGTTCATGTTTATGGTGATTCTTTTGTTTTATGAGATTGTGAATGTTGTGATACTTGTATTGATCATATGAAACCCTGTGATAAATGGATGTTTAGATTTTATTAGTGCTTGTCATTGGATTATGGTGATAACATTATATTTGGTTGAATTGGAACTTGTTCTTGTTTTTCAATTTGGTTAATCATTGTTGAGTCTATATGTCAAAATTATTCTCAATATGGTTGATTTCAATTCGTTAATCGACTAATTATTTGGTCTTGTGCTTGTGACGATGGTGCAAGAGACTTAATAAACATAAAAAGCAAAGATTTAATCTAGATTATAGGTCGAAATGAGTCTTTTGAATATATTGTTCTAATCATCTATTAAGTAAATGGAACTTATCAAATTGATAACACCAAGTCTATGGGTCGAAAGGATTCTTGTTGTTATTGGTTTAGGCATAAGGCTCATGAGTGACCACTTGATTGAGACTTATGTATACTTAATTTATAAATTACTAGTGTCTTATTACTGGTTCTATAGGTCGAAAGGATTACCTTTAATATGTTTTCCAAACTAATCATCCTAATGTCCATGTGATCATTTGACCATACATGTATGTTCTTTGTGTGCTTGTTCTTTCAACGATTATCATGGTGGTTTGATCGTGACAATCATACTTACCATTTGTTACAAACAAACTACACTTGAGTATAACCAAGTCCCATGGGATGACCTTTACTTACCAATCTAATTGCAACATGACTAGGGTATACTTGCCTGAATTTGTGTTCCTAATTAAAATCGGTAATTCTTGTTTATAAACTTAAAACCTAGTGTGGAAAGAACGCATCAAGTTTTTGGCTTCTTTTATTTCTTTGTTGGAATTGTGTTCTTGAACTAATTGTTTCATGAACATAACCACCAATGGAGCACATCAAGTTTTTGGCGCCGCTGCCAGGGATTTGGCTTTGCATTCTTGTGTTTGTTGGTTTGTTTATTTGTTTGTTGTAATCGCTATCTTGTTGATTGCTTGCTTCATTCTCATAATCCGGCATCGCCACCATCAAGTTTTTGGCGCTGCTGCCGGGGACTTGCTAGTTTGTACTCGCTTGTTAGTTTGTTTGTTTGTTTGCTTGTTTGATGAATCATTTTGTTACCAATTAATACTTAACCTAAAAGAGTTGTTATACCCCATTTATCCACATAGAGGGGACGAATTTCGCATAGGGGGAATTCGGTTGGTGGTTGACTACTCAATTGGAGGCTTTGAATTGCTCTAAATTTCGTTGTTAGTTTGTTGCTCTTGAATGATTGCGCTTGTTCTTGTGACAATTCTAACCCTTGACAAAGGTTTAAAAAGTAAATGCGAAAAATATTTAAAAACAAACTAAAGACAAGTACAAATAATAAAAGTAAAACAAGGTGAATATTAAAAACAAAAAATTAAAACGATATTAAAA
This sequence comes from Glebionis coronaria, assembly GCA_025667525.1. Taxonomy (NCBI): domain Eukaryota; kingdom Viridiplantae; phylum Streptophyta; class Magnoliopsida; order Asterales; family Asteraceae; genus Glebionis; species Glebionis coronaria. The sequence continues at coordinate 585,968,166 of CM046878.1, read as the reverse complement.
CGAATATTAAAACAAATAATAAAACGAAATTTAAAGCGAAACAATTAATAAAAATAAAACTAAAAGAAGAAATTAACTATCGACTCGAAATAAAGTTTACTTAATGAAAAAGGAGAGAATAAAACTAAAATGGTATTTTAAAGCTAAACGAGGCAAAACCTAAAGCGGGTACTAAATAAAAGATAAAACTTAAACTTTACGAAAAAATATTAATTTTAAAATTAGACGAAAAATTCAACTAAAAATACGTAACTTTCAAAATTAAAATCGGAACAACTTTCAGATAAAACTAAACAATTACGGAACAATACTAATAAATAAACAAGCTAGTAGGCAAGCAGCCAGGCTAACTGCTCTAAGCTACCAAGCAGGCATATTGCTCAATTTTTTTTTCGGAATTGCTACAGGGTTCTTCGCAATATAATTTTTTCGAAATATTCATTATTTCGGAATTTTACTATTTCATAGAATTCATTTCTTCGGAATGTTTATATTTTAGAGATTTCTTCGGAATATCTTGTTTTTCAGAACTTTGGCATATCTTCGGAATAACTACATTTTCAGAGAAAACAAAAATCTTCGGAAAAAGGGAGTTTTTCAGAAAAATACTGATCTTCGGAATATCAAATATTTTCAGAAAAATGACATATATTCGGAAAAGCAAAATTTCAGAAAAAATGACGAATTCAGAGAAATCTTAGGAATAATAAACTTTTTCAGAGAAACAAGGATTTTCAGAAAAACAAGTAATTCAGAGAAAACTAAATTCAGAAAAAGGGAAATCTTCGGAATGTTAAAACCCTTTTGCGAAGATATGATAGACAAGTATAGTAACATTAAAAATTCACAAAATAAGCTAAAAATAAGCACAAATCAAATAAGAAATTAACCAAAACTTAATCTAAAACACTTTTAAGAAAAACTAATTTAACCACAAATCAAAACCTTCAAAAATACTAATAAATCTAAAAATTAAAAATCAACTTTTTATAAAATAAACTAATAAAAACACTTAATTAAAAATAAGCAAAATCAAACAATAAGCTGAAAAAATCATACACATAAAAACCAATAAGCACAATCAATCAAAAGCATCAATAAATCAATAAACATCAAGATTAAGCAACTACATGATCATCTAAATCAACACAAGAAGAAAGGAAGAATGAGAATGATTAATTGAAAAGCTTGATTAAAAGTATATGATTCAACAATTAAAACATAAAGATTAAAGATTCTACATATTAATCTAGAGAGAGAAAGTAAAAACTAGAGAGAGAAAGTAAATCTACACTACTCCTAATCTAAACTAACTAACCACCTCCTAATGACACATTAGGAGGGTATTTATAGGAGGAGTAAAATGTTGGTGCTTTCTTCCTTCTTTCTTCTTGTCTCGACTCGATTTAAATTCTTTGTCTTTCTCGACGTCGTCTCGGGATTTGTCGATAGAATTTGAACTCGTCTTATAATTTTCTTCTTTAATTAGACTTGGTTCTTCGACTTCATTAAACTTCCGTCTTTAGACTTTTTCTTCGATAAATCTTCAGAATAGGCCTCGGACTTCCGTTCTTTTTGCACTCTTGATCTTTTGACTTCGTCTTTTCTCGTTTTCTTCGATAAAAGCCCGTGAAAGCCCGTGTTTTCTTCATTTTTCATCTTTTGGTCCTAAAACACAATAAAAACACAAACCACGCATAATTCCAACATTTACGACATAAAATACACGTTTTGGCTTGGTTATTATTATAATTAAGTGGTAAAAGGATGGGTGTTTTCACACCTATTAGTTACACAATACCTGATCCACATAAGTTGAGATAAATAACTACTGAAACCCTAAACACCTCACGCAACCTAATCCTCCTCATCTAATATACTCCGCCCCTTTTTCTTACACCTCATCTCAAAAACAAATCACATCTCATAAACTTCAATCATAAATCAACCATCCATCCATCGCCTAATCCAAAACGTGTAAACATCAGTCAATCAACCTACTCACTCGAATCAAATAACACAAACAATTAATCATCAATTGAAACCAGTACCCACGAAGCAACAAATCAACCCTACGAGTACAAATCATTCATTTTTTATGATCATTCATAAAAGATAAAATGATGATATGTATATAGCAAACTACGAATCGTGGTTTGGTAATGATTTGTTGAACGAATCACAGGCACGCGCAGAGCTATATGCCCTAATGAATTAAGTTGCATGAAATTCGAATCATCTTTTTTTCTGGCTTCAAGATTCATAAATGAATCTAAGGTAGGTATAAATTGATTGCATGTTGTTGATTTCGACAGATCGAATCAAAAATGGAAAAATCAGAACACTCTTGTTCTTGATTTTACATTTGAATTCGAAAATTGAAAGAAAGTTTAAGCTTTTGATATAGATCTATGATGCATGTTGGTCAAATACAAAATCTTAACAAATTTTATTATATTGAACCAAACTGAGATCTGTTATGTTTTGAGTCTAGAAGGGATATAGGTGTCTAAGGGAGTATGTTTAGATTTGGTGTTGAGGTGATATAAGGTTGGTGTGTTGAATATTGTATTTGGTCACAGTCTCGGTAAATTTTTTAACAACATGGTCTCGAGTTTAAAAAACTAGTCCCAGTGATTTTAAAGAAAAAACCATCACAATATTTTCAAGCCAGTATCACAATCCTTTTTGTTCCCATGTCGCAATAATGAAAAAGAAGAAACCCTATCGCAATACACATATATATATCCATCGCAATGTTGTGAACACATCGCAATGTCAAATCTGTTAACATATCGCAATGTCTGAAATCTTATCCATATGTCCTTTTTCTGGATTTTCAGGATCTGGAGATTTTGGATCTGATCTAATCTTCATCTACATAAAAAATGCCAGAAAAAAACCCAGGATAAGAATCATGATCGAAGATACAGGATATGAAACCGTGAGACAAAACCATGGATAGATCTAAACTTTGACCATAAAAACTTAAACTTTGACCAGTGGGAAATGATTAATACCATAAAGATATACCAGATATGACTGATAAATAAAAAACTGTGACAAAGATTTAGCATCGTGACCAAAAATAAAACTTTAACAGATCGGGACAACAAAAAAAAATGACCACCAAATCAATAGATAAAAAAAGAATGATCCAAGGACTAAACCGTCAGCTCTGATGCCAATTGTGGGTTTGCCTTTTACTAGATCTGGTGGTCTTAGGTGGTGGTAGAGATGGACAGCCATGGTGGAGAGAGATATAGGGTTGTGTGTGTAAAGAGAAAGAAAGGAAAAATGTATTAAATGAAAAGTGAGAAAACACAATCAACAACCCCTCCTTGGAAGCCTTGGAGGGGTATATATAGTCACTCACGCGCCTACACTATACATAGTTTCCTAGTCTAGTCTTTGCGTTAGTGATTATGATAAGTAATGAGAATTCTTAAATGTCGTCACATAAAGTGAATGTCCAATAGTAAATATATTTCAATAATCATCCACATGGTAAAAAATAAAAAAATAATAATTAAAAAAAATCAAAAAAGATAAAAATAAAATAAAATAAAATATAGTGAGATCACACTTGTATGATATAAGTGTATATGCGTGACATAGAGGCAACCTTAGGGATAAAACCCAAATAGAATTTTCCATTTTCTTTTTAGCTAGTTGTATCATTAGCTAACCACTCATATTAACCTTCTTGTTAGCACTCTCGTCTAGTGCTAGATACCCTTAGAACACCCGTTGAGCCATTCTTTTCATTTTTTATAAATCCACTAAAAAGAAAAAAAATATTAACCTTAAACCTTAGCCTAACCCATGTCGAAGTCTAAATAATGGGTTGCTATTCGCATGGTGTGTTGGATCGTTTTTGATGATTTATAGTTGTCATATTTTGCTATATGTGTGTGTCATTCCAACGCAGATGAAGTAGGTCGCTTTTTATTTGTATTTTTTGTGGTGTGTGCTTAAGCGAAGTGTGAGGGGAGCATGTGATGTATGTTGAAAAAAAAGAAAAAAAGAGGGGGATGAGAAAAGAGAAAAAGAAAGAAAAAAAAGAATAAGTCATCGAGAAAAAAAAAGTAAAAAAAAATGTGATGACAAAAATAGCCAATGAGCTATATTATGAAGAAGAAGGAAGATTAAGTATGTTTAGATATCGATTAGCCAATGTTCTAAGACGTGATATATGTGTGTTGATCGATATGTGTTGAATAAAGCTCGTAGCTATAATCATTTTTGGGCTTGTGATTTGTTCGGTAACTAGCAACATGGGACTTAGACTTGTAACTTGTATATTCGTGATACACCTCTCATAAATTATCCCATGTCTTATCCTTACCAATTAAACCAAAGCCTTAACCTTGTAACCCAAATAAAAGTCCTGTTTAGATATGTACACTTGGTGCTCATGCCATTTTGTTTAGTATTTTTTTTTACTTGGTAGATTTGCATCTTATTTTTCAATAAATCATTTTAATGCACCATGTGGGAAGTATTTTTCTTTTACTTGCTTGAGGACAAACAACCTCTTAAGTGTGAGGGGGTTTGCACCTTTGGCGATTTCTTATAAAAAAACCTAAAAGTATTTTCTTTTATATGCTTGAGGACAAGCAAACTCCTAAGTGTGAGGGGTTTGCATCTTTAACCATTTCTTATAAAAACCAAAAAGATTTTCAATTTTTCATAAAATTTCTTTTCTTTTAGTATCTAGGTATTTTGTTTAACTTTATTTTCTTTTATTTGCTTGAGGGCAAGAAAAGTTTTTCTTATCCTTACTCGAGGACGAGCAAAACTTAAGTGTGAGGGGATTTGATAACGCTCAAATCTAACATATTTATAGGAGCGTATTCGTGGTGTTTATGCATATATTTATGTGATTATTATGAACTTATTATACTTAATGAAGCTTATTTGTTATTGTAGGTTCATCAATGGTTACATCACGAGAATTAAAGAAAAGACGAGTATTGGAGGTGAAAGGATGAACGAGACATGAAAGTGTAGCTCTCGTATGATAAATAATACAAAGATAAAGAGTCTTGGAAAGTTTGGAAGAAAGAATGTGGAAGAAACAAAGAAAAAGGACCAAAGAAGAAATAAGGAAACTTGGCCCAGTTGCTACCAGCAACTTTCATATCTGCCACCAGCAAAACAACACCATTTAGCCACCAGCAACTCCCAATTCTGCCACCAACAACTCTCCTACTGCCATTTCTCCAAGTAATCTTAAACACCTCAATTACTTCACCTTGCTCACCAAGTTCAGCCATAACTCCATTGTAACTCCTCCAAGCTTTATTACACTCATCATTACTCACCTTTGGCTCCAAGAAAAGTGCTTGGTAGCCAAGGCTAATTCAAGTATAAATAAGACCAATGGGGTAGTGTTTATATAATCTATCCTTGAATCATTAATCTATCTAGCATCTCCATCATATTTTTGTGATTTGATATCACCCCTCACCCAAGTGTTGGGGGTGGAATTGGTAGCCATATTCATGTAATAAGCCATAGGAGAGTAGAGAAAAAAGCCATACTCCATACAAAACCCAAGAAAGTTATGGATAGAATGCATTGTATTTTGGTACTATGAACTCTAATGTTTGATAACTTCTTCTTTATTATTCAATGTTGTTTATGTTCATGTTTATGGTGATTCTTGTGTTTTATGAGATTGTGAATGTTGTGATACTTGTATTGATCATATGAATCCTTGTGATATGGATGTTTGGATTTTATTAGTGCTTGTCATTGGATTATGTTAATAACCTTATATTTGGTTGAATTGGAACTTGTTCTTGTTTGTAAATTTGGTTAATCATTGTTGAGTCTATATGTCGAAATTATTCTCAATATGGTTGATTTTAATTCGTTAATCGACAAATGATTTGGTCTTGTGCTTGTGACGATGGTGCAAGAGACTTAATAAATATAACAAGAAAAGGTTTAATCTAGATTATAGGTCGAAAGGAGTCTTTTGAATATTTTGTTCTAATCATCTTTCAAGTAAATGGAACTTATCAAATTGATAACACCAAGTCTATGGGTCGAAAGGATTCTTGTTGTTATTGGTTTAGGCATAAGGCTCATGAGTGACCACTTCATTGAGAGTTATGTATACTTGATTTATAAAGTACTAGTGTCTTATTATTGGTTTTATAGGTCGAAAGGATTACCTTTAATATGTTTTCCAAACTAAGCATCCTAATGTACATGTGATCATTTGACCATACATGTATGTTCTTTGTGTGCTTGTTCTTTAAACGGTTCTCATGGTGGTTTGATCGTGACAATCATACTTACCTTTTGTTATAAACAAACTACACTTGAGTATAACCAAGTCCCATGGGACGACCTTGACTTACAAATCTAACTGCAACATGACTAGGGTATACTTGCCTGAATTTGTGATCCTAATTAAAATCGGTAATTCTTGTTTATAAATTTAAAACCTAGTGTGGAAAGAACGCGTCAAGTTTTTGGCTTCTTTTATTTCTTTGTTGGAATTGTGTTCTTGAACGAATTGTTTCATTAACATAACCACCAACGGAGCACATCACCATGTTGATACAAAAGTTGGATGATCCTAGCTTGACCCGAATTAGGCTTAATTCGGGTGCTTAGGCTCTGGCTCCTGCACCAAGTGAACTTCAATTTGGGATCTTACACACTAAAAGCAACACGTTGTTTGGCTTACCGTGGGAACGTATCCCACGATTAGACTCCAGCGTGAGAGTAAGTAATCGATTTAGGGTTAGTAGTCGGATGATATGTGAGAGTGTGAAGAATATGATACCTTTGTGGAACCCTTGGGGGTTCCTTATATAGGCGGTAAAACCCTAGTGGGCCTTTACCGGAACTTTGGCCCCAAGTAAAGGATAAGTACCATAATTAGCTTGATTGTTATCTTCTAATTATGGTTATTATATATCCTATTCTTTAGAGTAAATCACAACCCAATTGGGCTGTGATTCTGTCTAACCCTGTACCGGCTGTGCCGGGCCGTGGGCCGCATATAACGTATGCGGTCACTATTCATTCGAAGCCATAAGCTCAAATAACATTAATCCAACCCATTTGTGATGGGCCAGATATGGGTAGTATCCGTGGGTCGGGTTCATGTCCCGGTTGGGGACTATACGTCATCCTGTCCCCCCAGTCTAGTTGTTACAACCGTAGGCGTAACCTCTAGACTAACGTATGTCCCTATACGCTGTCTTTACGAAAAGAGCCGCACCATAAAAACTGTCGACCGAGACAACATTAATGATGGCATTAATGGTAGTCAATGTAAGGAAGACTGTTCAGATGCTTCTCTGCAAAAGTGCACCCAGGCGGGCCCACTCTTGGGCCACATAAAAAACTGTTAAGAGGTGACCCGTGGGTCCCTGTGACGTTTCAACTGTGTCAGTAATCCCATACGTTGGATGGGCGTAGTGGATTACACGTGGCAATCATCCAGCCAACCTCGTAAACTGAGGCAAACCTATAAATAACCATATGTGTGACTGTACACACACACAGTTCACACTCTTCTTTCACCATTGTTGCAATCTCCTTCTTCCTTCTACATTCAATTCACAGATATCCGTATTACCAGGTTAGATCATCACGCCCTTCTCCGTATTTTGATAAATCATGGTGAAAGATAACCCTACTATCATGACCGTACTCAATGTATTGTCTCCGGAGAAATTTATGGATTTTTGTTCTGAATATTATATCCCTGAAAGCGTACACCCCACCTATCCGGGTGATGGTGAAGCTACCACGGACGCTCCGTCTGGGAAAATAGGTGTATACACACGCCTGTTTGACTCGGCCAACTACCATATTCCTTTGTATAGGTTCCTTGTAGATATCCTGACATATTATGACTTCCACATAACCCAACTACATTGTATAGGGGCGTGTAAGATCAATCAATTTGAGATCTCATGCCATACATGTGATGTAGCCCCCACCGTAAGTCTTTTTAGGGCCTTCTATATTCCACAATAGTCAATGGCTGGTTATCGTTTAAAAATGCTCGGGCAATACACCCATGTGTTATAACAAGGCCTTAGACTCTTTAAAAAACTGGCACGACCATTACTTCTTTGTAGATGCTAAGGTATTCCTCACCCGGTTTGTATTAAAAACCGCAGTCCAAGTAGATTATCCACCCCCAAAAAACACATATAGTAGTAGGGATGTAATGACATTAGATACCCACCACACATACTTCCACAAAGGTCTGCCAGATAATTGTTTGTGCTTTCTAGGCATCAGCCACAACTACTTCGGTAGGGAGGAAAGATATCCCATCTTCTTGAACGACCGTAGACAGGGTGGGTTTTTTTATTTTCAAAATACACATATAACATGCTTTCTATCAAACTAACACATTTTATGCCCGTGTCCGCAGAGATGAGGCTATTCGGTCTTTTACGCCAAGGAGACCCTAAAAAGGTCGCCGAAGGCTCTCGACCATTACGTCAAGACGAACCACCTCTACTTGTTGCTACCCAAAACGTGACCATCCCACTGGAAGAAGTACAAGAACCGCATTCCGACGCGTGGAACACAGGGCTTGAGAAGTCACCATTAGACTTTTTCAATGAAGACGGTGGTGAGCCATTATTGGAGGATGCCACCGGCACGGCCCAAAACACCACTACCCATCAACAAGAAAACCAAGGTGACAACTTGGAAAACTTGTCCGAGGATGTCGACCGTATGTTCGAAGACGATGATGAGGGGGTGGCCAACGAGACAGGTATCCCCGTCCAGCCTAAACCCACCCCAAGGAAGCGAAAATACACAAGGAAATTTGTGAAAGAATTGGAAGTAGAGGCGGGGTCCTTTAATGCACCTGTCAAGAGGCTGCGCAAAGAACACCCCCAATACCAAGAAGGTAGCAGCACCACCGCGCCTTAAATCAACCCCTACCACATCCTGCCGTAACAGAAGAGCAGGTGGATACGACGGTGTGGAATGCTACGCCAGTGAGCGTCGTAGCCCCCACCAACACTGCTCCCGTAATAACATCAACATAAGTGACAAACAACCACCTTCTTTATTGATTATTTTCTAAGGAAAAAACTGAATAAACTTATAAGTTCATTAAATAACAGGGTGGAACCCACGGTCGTACCACTCAAGGAAGGCACCAGCAAACAAACTCCGCCCGTGATGCCAGAGACTCCTTTGACCCCTCCTCCATCCTTCACAGAGCCACAGTCGGAGGGACCAGCTCCACGCCTCCCCCCCCAATGGAATTTATCCGAGTTCACGAGGTTGGAGTCTGAGGAAGAATGCAAGGAGTTCATGGACCACTTGAGTCCGCCCAGCCTTGCGCAAGATTTAAATGAGCTCACTCATGCCACCCTCCTAGAGCAGTTCAATGTGGTAACTGCGCACCAATTGACCATTGGCGCAGCCATGCCACACCGCTTTATAGGCGCATTAAGTCACATAAGGAGCTCAGATAGGAAAATTACTCGTAGGGAGAAAATGGTTGAAGATCATGAGCAGACTATATCCACCTTACGAGCAGATTTGTCTGTGGCCAAAGCGACCATAAAGGAACAGGCGAACCATGTCGCCACTCATGAAGATAGAATTGTTGAGCTAGAGGCCGAGGCCCAATCCTTGCGTGAGAAGGTACGCCCAATCCTATGCAACCTTTGTCTTATATCTCAATATTGCATAATAACAATGAATCTTTATCAACAGGTAGCAGCCATAGAGGCGACGACCCAGTCGATGGCCAAGGAGATGGCTACCATCTCCAAGGAGCGCGATGACCTGTGCGGAGCTGTCAAAGGTGAGGAACAGCTGGCCTCAGCCTTTGTGGATTACAAGGTTGAGCATGAGAAGGTCGTGGAGGACCGGCTAGGGGAGATGGACACTTGACTGGACGCCATGGTTGTGGACTTTGATGAAGAGTTATATCCCGATACGCTCACAGCTATCCCAGGTCGTAGATGGGTGATAGGATCCGGTCTGAGATTGGCCATGAACAAGATCGCGGATTCCCCTGAAATGGCCCAGCCGTTCGCCAATGTAGTGTCCGATGGGATTGATCGCGGCAGGCATGAAGGTCTCTTAGCTGGGGCTGAATGGATAAGCAAAGGCAAAGATGTCATGGGTCACGCCTACTATAATCCAGAGGCTGAGAACAAGATGACCACGTCCATGACAACTTTAGACCGAATCGATTACCCCTTGCTAGACAAGATCGAGGCTCTAAAGGACACACCTATTGACATGGTCATGGAGCATTTATGCGTGGAGGCAGACTTCAACTCACAACTCACGATCCCATTCTACGCGGATAACCCTCCCTCCGAGAACCCATGGGCCCTTAAGGGAGAGAAAAGTTTGGGGGAGGCCATCAAAGCCAATTTGGACCGCGCCCTAGGGAGGAAAGGGAATCGCCTCATGTGTCACACCCCTACCACAGGGTCCGCCCACTTGCCAAGGACTGATGGAGTTCCCGTGACCGCCCCAACCAGACCTGGTCCCATCCCACTGTCAGCAAATGATGCCGTCCCTAAAGGATCAACATGAGCATCTTTCACGAAACAACTGAAGGAACTAGGAGAATCCATGTTTCTTTATTGATGTATCATATGTTTATTTAACATGAACTTTTATTTTGTAATATTCATCCGTGGATGTCCACGGCTTTGAAACACTTGTCATATTTTGTATAACATTTTGTAAACCTCTCGGCCGTGATCATCCACGGCACTTTGTATGTAATTGAAACCTGACCTTTTATTAGATATATGCATATCTCTGCATGACGAATCATAGCTTACAAAGTCAGAGTCTATAATTTACTAGACGTGCACGGTGTGACTTTATCATGTCCGGCCTTAGATGAGGACGGTATGTGGAAACTTATTACAACGTCTTGTAAATAAGGTGTCTAGTAAGGACTCTTAGTCCACGTCGCTGGGGTTGCATCCCTCTTATGCGACTAAGTTGAATTATTAGGTTCACTTAATCCTCCTGCTCCTCATGGGAACGTATAGTACATGTACGACTGATGAATGCATATAAATGAGAAACAATACTAAGTATACAAGCAAAAATAATCCTAAGTATAAAAGAAACATATTTTACACAAGAACAAGCCATGGAGCTAGCTAGGCACCACGGCGTTTTATTATCACAGTTACGTTTTTTGACATAATGAATAAATCCTAAGACAAATGAGACCTAGAAAATAAAAAGGACAAAAATACATGGATCTTTATTGGAGCTGTCTACAGCGAGATGTCCATGCGGAGGCCGTAGCCTTTTAGAGATAGCATTTTTTAGATTACAGATATTCCAGGTACGGTCCAAATCACGACCCTACATGTCACGTAACTTGTACGCACTTAACCCCAAAGCTTCTGTGACCTCATACGGGCCTTCCCACTTTGGGCCTAATTTCCCAGTGTTCTCCATGCGGCTTGCCTTATTTGCACGATAGACAAAATCCCCCGGTCGGAAAGAAACACCCTTAACTTTGGAGTCATAATATGATTTCATTCGTGCCTTAGCCTTAGCTTCATTGATGGCTGCTATCTCCCTCTTTTCTTCTAACAAGTCTAGATTGAACCTGAGTTCCTCATCGTTCGTGACGACGTTAACCTCCGTCGTACGGATTGTTGGCATCCCAATCTCGGTTGGTATGACTGCCTCTGTGCCATACGCTAATGCGAACGGAGTATCTCCATTAGCAGTCTTTATTATCGTTCTATGTGCCCATAAGACATGTGGTAACTCATCTACCCTATTAGCGTTGTTTTCGTCCAAGCGTGCTTTGATTCCTTCGCCTAAGCTTTTATTGGCTCATTCTACCAGACCATTGGTTTGCGGATGTTTGACGGATGTGAAGCGTCGTGTGATATTCAGTGTCGCACACCAATCTTTGAACGGATCGTCCGCAAACTGCTTCCCGTTATCCGAGATAATCTCTCCTGGCAAGCCAAAACGACATACAATATTTTCCCATACAAACTTTTTTACCTATTTTCCCGTGATTGTTGCGACTACTTTAGCCTCAATCCAGCGAGTGAAGTAGTTCATAGCTACTATTAAGAACTTAACGCCTCCTGCTACCACGGGAAAAGGTCCGGCTATGTTAATACCATTTGTAAAATGGCCATGGGCTCGTGATAGGTGTGAGCTCTTGTTGTGGATGGCGCAACACTGGTCTATGTACCTGACAATTGCTGCATTTGAGGATTAAGTTGCGCGCATCTTGATGCATGGTCGGCCAGTAATACCCTGTGCATAAAGCTCTCGCCACCATTGACCTACGACCGGCGTGCATGCCACACGACCCCTCGTGAATCTCGCTAATCACATAGCTAGCTTGTCGTGGTCCAACGCATCATAGCCATGGCTGCAAGAATGAGCGTTTATATAGGATGCCATCGCGTAGTTCAAACTGGTGCGATTTCATGCAGATGCGCCGTGCTTCTGTTTCATCATCAGGAAGGGCCTCGTCCCTTAATTAGCTAATGATTGGGGTCATCCACGTAGGTACCTCCTCATCGCCTATTGTTGCGACCTCATCCCTAGTAATGGATTTATCCTTGATTATTTCCACCAACACCTGCTTGGATAGGTGGGCGAAGCTTGTGGAAGCATTTTTGCTAAGGGCGTCTGCCTTTTTATTCTCGCCCCTTGGTACTTGCTGTATAGAAAACTTCCCGAAGCCAGCGATGAGTGACTTAACCTTTTCCAAATACTTGATCACGTTGTCCTCCTTGGCTACATATTCTCCAAGTATATGATTCGCGACCAATCGCGAGTCCACATAGGCCTCAAGGTTGCGTACTCCCATTCTGGTCGCGATTTATAAACCTGTTATCAGTGCTTCATACTCCGCTTTATTGTTTGTGGCTGTGAACTCAAAGCGCAAGACGTAAATGAATTCCATGCCCTCCGGATTTGTGAGTATGAGGCTTGATCCTGATCCATCTGTGCAGGAAGATCCATCGGTGAATAGAACCCATGTTTCCTTTGGATTTTCTTCTTGTGGGTCCATTGGCGCGTCCTCATCGGGTTTCTCCACAATGAAATCTGCCAAGATTTGACCTTTGACGGCTGTTCTTGGTCTATAAGAGATATTATATTCCCCAAGAAGGACGCTCTAATTCTGCAGTCGTCCTGTTATGTCCGGTCTAGAGATGATTTGTTTTATTGGTTGGTCCGTGATGACCACAATTGGGTGAGCCTGAAAGTAGCGACGCAACCTTTTTGCGACAAAGACCAATGATAGGACCAGCTTCTCCATCGAAGAATAATTCAGTTTCGGTCCCTGCAATGTTCTGATTATGAAGTAGACTGGAGTCTGAACTACGTCCCGATCAGTTATTAGGACGGCGCTTATTGCTCCTTGCGTAGCGGACAAGTACATGATTAGCTCCTCCTTAGGTCGTGGGGCGACAAGCATTAGGATGGCCGCTAGGCGCTGCTTAAGTTGCCCAAAAGCTTCCTCCGCCTCTCTTATCCAGCGGAAATCTCCTTTCTTCAAGCACTTCTTGAGTTTTTTGAATAAAGGAAGTGACTTCTCTGCGGACTTCGAGAGGAACCTGTTAAGCCCGGCCAACTTTCTATTAAGTGATTGTACCTCCTTCAGTGTCCGAGGAGATGGTAGCTGTATAACAGTCTCAGTTTTTTCAGGACATGGCTTGATGCAATGTAGGTTTATCATGTATCCTAAGAACATTCCTTCAGTTGCCCCAAACGTGCATTTTTTAGGGTTAAACTTCATGTTGATCTTTCTCAAGGTATCAAATATCTCCTGGACATCACGGAGGAGCTCATCCTCCGTATGGCTCTTTATTACCAAGTCATCAACATAGACTTCCAGGTTGCGTCCAATCTGTGAGTGGAACGCCTTGTCCACGAGTCGTTGATACGTTTCCCCTGCATTCTTGAGTCCGAACGACATTTTTGTGTAACAATACACACCTTGACTAGTATGGAATGCCGTCTTTTCCTCGTCCTCCTTCGACATCTGGATTTGGTGATACCCTTTATACGTATCTAAGAAGCACTTAAATGGGTACCCGCATAGGGATTTGACCTTCCAGTCGATTTCTGGCAACGGGTAACAGTCTTGCGGACAAGCCTTATTTAAGTCAGTGAAGTCCACACACATGCGCCAGCTGCCATCATGTTTCTTAACCATAACCGGATTGGAAAGCCACTCATGGTAATAAACTTCCCGCATGATTCCTGCCTCAACCAGCTTTTTGACTTCATCTAGTATAACCTGACTACGCTCTAGAGCTTGGCCGCACTTCTTTTGTCTCACCGGAGGATACCCCGGGCGGATTTGAAGCTTGTGCTCCACGACCGAGCGTGGTACACCTCTAAAGTGCTTTGGTTCCCATGCGAACACGTCAATGTTTCCCTTAAGGAGGGAGCACATAGCGTTCCTTCCCTTATCGAAGAGAGTTCCTCCGATAGCCACTTCCTGTTCTGGATAATCAGGGTGGATAGCCACCTTCCAATTCGCTGGGGGTGACCCCTCCTTCTTTGGGGTTGGTTGTATTGGTGTTGTGACGGCATTACATTCTGATGATGGTACTATCGAATTAATGATGGTAACAATTCCACCCTCGACTGGGAATTTTAGCATGTCATGTGCCTTAGACGGGACTGCCCGTATGGCGAGTATTCCTGCCTTCCGATGATACCATTGTATAGGGAATAAGAACGTATAACCATAAAGTTCATCCATGTTGTAGTTCAATGCTCCTTATCCCCAATAGTTACTAACAACTGTAACTGCCCTATTGGCCAAATAGTATCTCCGCTAAAACCAATAAGCGGCGACGTGGCCAGCATTAGTTGGCTTTTGATTTCTGGTTTCAACTGTATGAAACAATGTTCATAGAGTATCTCCGCGGATGATCCTCCATCAACATACATGCGACGAACGTTGTGGCTTCCATTGTTCATATCAATCGTGAGAGGCGCGTCCGCCACGTTGGTCGCCGTGATAGGAGGGAATGAGATTTCCTTGGTGCAAGAAATTTATTTGACTAATTTTCTGTTTCGTCCTGCGCTGCCATGAATGAACCATGAATATGGTTGTAGGCTTGTCTTTCTGGAAATCTTTTTTGTCGTTCTTTTTGTAATCCTTCCCCTCCTTCCAGTCCTTGACCAGGTGCTTGAGTTTGCCTGACTTAATCAACGTCTCAACGTGCTTCTTGAGTTGAATGCACTCATCCTGTCATGACCTTTGTCATTGTGAAATTCACAAAAGTGATTTCCCTGACGGTGGTCGACCGGAGTTGTCATTGGGGGCGGCCTTGGGAAGGTTGTCCTTTCTGTCAGCAGGATATCTCGGTATGTCATCTTTAGAGGCGTGAACTTGTCGTTCGACCGTCCTCCTTTTGCTTGATTTTATAGTCCGAGCTCCTGTTAGTGCCTTGGTTGTTGGACTGCCTCTTTGACTGGTCATTCGACTTATAGCTTTGGTTTCCCCGCGAGGGGTAAGCCGCAGATACAGCGGTCTCCCCTTCCAAGAAATTTCTAACCCTTTTCATGAGGTCGTCAAACTTTTCAGGCCGCCTATCGTTGAGGCGTCGGATTAGTTCCTTGTTTGTTATGCCATGCATATAGTTGGAGATCTTGAGGACTTCTGGGCACGCCCTTATCCGCGTGCATTCGTCTTTGAAGCGTTCTGTAAAATCCTCCGTGGATTCCCCGGGCATTTGTTTGACCGTTGCCAACGAGACCGGGTCCCTATTATACTTTTTCTGCTGAGTATAATTTATTGAAACGCTGAGCGTAGCTCATCGAAGCTGTTCATGCTCCGATAGAGAAGTTTTTCAAACCAGTCGCGGGCATTGCTGATCAAGGTTGAACTGAACATTTGGCACCATATAGGCATCGACCATCATTTAATTTTTTCTTGTACGGTAAAAACTTTAAGATGATCATCCGGATCACCCGATCCATCATAGGTATTGATGCATGCCGGCATGCGATGCTTTTTGTCCTCTGAGTAGTCTCGTATGCGGATTGTAAAGGCATCTTCTCTTTCACTACGCCATGGTAGGGAGAGATCCTCTTCATCATCCATGTGATAACGGGAACGTTCGTAGCGTTCTTCCTCCTCGTCAGATGGTTCCGAGGAGGAATGGCATGTGCGACGGCGTATTGGGTGATGGTCATCCGAGTCACACCCTGAGGGATCATTGTAGGGCGGTCTCTCTCCACCCCTCGATTGGTTATAGTAGCCATTCTTATGAGAAGAGGTGGTGGCTTTCTTTGCTCCCGAATCTATTCTTTTCCACACGCTAGTGCGGCGATTATCCTTTTGTGGAGTCTCAAATGTAGGGCGTCCCATAGATCCATCGGAATGCTCCGACTCTCCGCGCGTCCCTTGCAATTCTTGCATGATCTGATCCCCTATGCATTCGAAGACATTCTGTGGTTGCGGTTGTTCCTACAATGGAGGTTGTTCCTCGTCCTGGTGCCTTCTTCGTCTTTTTCAGGTTTTTAGAGGAGTGTCCCGCGCCGCACTTACAAAACTGAGTCTGGATTGGAGGTTCCTCTCCAAATTCAATCTTGTCGTGATGGTCGGGATGATTCTGTCGAGGTTTTGTGTGATTATTCCCTCAACATCTTCATCATCGAGCGAAGCAAGCTCGTGGTCCACCTCTCTGGCCGGTGGCCTTTGCTCTTTCTTATTAGGAGCAGATGGTGTCGACCATGTCTCGGGACTGTTCAGAGTGAGGGTATGTGGTGGGGTGTGTAGGGACGTGCCCGTACCCCCGGGGGATTGTAGCCCCGTTCTCTAGAGGCTAAGTCCTTTAGCCTGCCCCATAAGAGGTGGAGTAGGAGTAACGGGGATGTCTCCCCTGACTTCTGGTTCCCCGGATGGACGTTCTTTTGGATTCCCTGATAGGGGTTTCCCTTCGGTATTAGTAGAGTTCAAGTTTAGTGTAGGGTCTCATGGATGGCTCCAACTTGTTGTTACAAAAGTTGGATGATTCTAGCTTGACCTGAATTAGGCTTAATTCGGGTGCTTAGGCTCCGGCTCCTGCACCAAGTGAATTTTGATTTGGGATCCTACACAATTAAAGCAACACGATGTTAGGCTTACCGTGGGAACGTATCCCACGATTAGACTCCGGCGTGAGAGTAAGTAATCGATTTAGGGTTAGTAGTCGGATGATATGTGAGAGTGTAAAGAATATGATACCTTTGTGGAACCCTTGGGGGTTCCTTATATAGGCGGTAAAACCCTAGTGGGTCTTTACCGGAACTTTGGCCCCAAGTAAAGGATAAGTACCATAATTAGCTTGATTGTTATCTTCTAACTATGGTTAGTATATATCCTATTCTTTAGATTAAATCACAACCCAATTGGATTGTGATTCTGTCTAACCATGTATCGGCTGTGCCGGGCCGTGGGCGGCACATAACCTATGCGGCCACTTTTCATTAGAAGCCCATAAGCTCAAATTACATTAATCCAACCCATTTGTGATGGGCCGGATACGGGTTGTACCCGTAGGTCGGGTTGTACCCGTAGGTCGGTTTCATGACCCGGTTGGGGACTATATGTCATCAGACCAAGACTCTAGCTTATATACCCAATATTTACACTCTAGTCCCTGCACAATACAAAACTACCAAAAACAACACAACACAAAATATACACAACAATATTTACCAACAAACTATTCAACTTACAAGCTTGTGTCACAAAAGTTAATATAACTTTTAACACCCTCCCTCAAGCTTGTAAACCAAACATGTTTATCGTACCAATTTTCTTAACCAAGAGAGCATGTTGAAAGGAACCTAAGGCTTTAGTCAAAACATTAACAATTTGATTTTTAGAATCAACTTTCACAGTTCTTATAAGCCCATATGTCACTTTCTCTCTAACAAGATGTACATCAATATCAAAGTGTTTGGTCTTCTCATGCATTACTGTATTATCAGGAATTTGCATAGTAGACTTATTATCACAACACAAACTAACAGGAAGCAATTGAGTTACACCAAATTCACTCAAAAGCTTAACCATCCACATAATCTCACAAGTAGCAGCTGCCATTGCCCTATATCCAGCCTCAGCTGAAGACTTGGACAAGGTAACTTGCTTCTTGCTTTTCTAGATGATCAAATTCCCATTAACATATACACAATAACTAGAAACAAATCTCTTGGTAACATGACACTTAGCCCAATCAGAGTCTGAATAGGCTACAACTTTATAGCTTCGGAACTCTTACCAAAACTAATACCACTTCTAGGTGCAAGTTTCAAATGCTTAAGCATTTTCAAACCCAGAGCAAATTGTGATTGTAAAGGAGCATGCATGTGTTGACTCAAATAATGCGCAACATAAGATATATCTTGTCTAGTAAAAGTTAAGTAGATTCATTTACCAACCAATTTTTGATAATTGGCAATATTAACTAGATAACTATCACCAACAGACTCTTGATGAGCCAACACAATATTTTCAAGCAAAGGTGTGACAACAAGCCTATAAGCCAATAATCCATACTCATTTAATAGTTCTAAACAATATTTTCTTTGACTAAGACACAACCCTTTCTCAGTTTTAAGAACTTCAATTCCTAAAAAATACTTAAGTTCTCCAAGATCTTTGATCTTAAACATGTTATTCAATTTTTTTGAACTTTTCAATTTCAACTTTAGAGTTACCAGTTAACACAAGATATACTCAGCTTTTGGCTAAGTATAAAAGATTATCGTCTGATCTCTTCGAATTGATTACTAGTAGAAAGTGCGACTCAATTGTTCTTGGTGGAAGATTAAATGGGGTTTGGTTTGATTATCTAATTTTAAACTAAAAGCAACTAATTGTCGTTGAGTAAAGTAGAAACTTTCACAAAATTAAACTAAAAGTTATTTAGAAAAACACTTAATGAATTTAAGAATAAACAATTAATCCCATCGCAATGTCAAAGGAATGTTGTCGCAATACGCCCAAAAAGGAATCCCGTCGCAATCCTGTCGCAATTTCCAATCGCAATATTAAACTTAAATCCAATCGCAATGTAACCAAAAGTAATGCTGTCGCAATGTCACTAAAAGTAACCCTGTCGCAATACGAATCGGAATAATAAAGCCTAATGCGATGCACCAACCGCAATGTGCATCGCAATAAAAAACCCTTTTGCGATTGGATGATCGCAATATGTGTCTCAAGTCCCCGCCGCAATGGGGTTTTACTTTGCGACAAAAGTTAATCCGAAATAAGCTAGGAAATAAGCTATTTTCAATAAGCTCATTCCAAGACTTAACTAACTCGATAATAAGCAAAACTAATAAGCATGAGATAAGGACTTTTAAATTTTAAATAAGCAACCTTTTTAAATCAAACTTTGAAAAGATTAAAACTTTAAGAAAACTTTTTAAAAAGTAAATAAGCTAAACATACAAATAAGCCAATAAGCACAAAGATCTTAAAGCTTAAACCGTATGAAAGCTTATAGATGAATAAAAAGATGAACTTTTTATTCACATAAACAAGAAAATCAATCACGGATTATGAATAATTCAGATCGAAAGTGAATCAAAATCAAGAAATGTAGAAGGAGATTAAAGAACAAAATACTTAAACTTGAATTTTTGATTAATGAAATCCTAATACAAAAAGCTTAAACTTGAAAGATTAAAAGAAAGAAAAGATGGAAAACTTAGTGAGAGAAAGTTTGGAACTTTCTCTCTCTAAAAACTAGAAAGGAAAATTAAAAAAATGAAACTAGCTAACTCCCCTCCTAATGTGATTAGGAGGGTATTTATAGGGAAAATGGGGAGTGCATGTGTGGTGTGCTTCCTTCTTTCTTCTCTTCTCGACTCGATTTAATTCTTTGTCTTTTCTCGACGTCGTCTCGGGACTTGAACTTGTCTTAATAATTTTCTTCTATAATTTAGACTTGAGTTCTTCGAATTCATTAACTTCCGTCTTTAGACTTTTTCTTCGATAAATCTTCAGAATAGGTCTTGGACATTCGTTCTTTAAGCACTCTTGATCTCTTGACTTCGTCTTTTCTCGTTTTCTTCGATAAAAGCCCGTGAAAGCCCGTGTTTTCTTCCTTATTCATCTTTTGGTCCTAAAACACAATAAAAACACAAACCACGCATAATTCCGACTTTTATGACATAAAATACACGTTTTGGTCTTGTTATTATTGGAAATAAGCGGTAAAAGGATAAGTGTTTTCACACTTATTAATCATCAACATAGACAAGTAGAAACAACTTGACTTTGCCATCAGTTTTGATATATAAAGAATGATCATTTTTATATTGAACAAAACCAACATCAAGTAAAGTTTCAGAAAGTTTATTGTTTCATTGTCTAGGTGCTTGCTTAAGACCATACAAAGACTTCTTAAGTCTACAAACTCTATTATCCCCAGGTTTAGAATAATTGGAGGAGGAATCATATGGACTTCCTCACTCAAATATTCATACAAGAAAGCATTATTAACATCCATCTGATATAAATTCCAATTATTTTGCACAGAAAATTCAATCAAACATCTAACAGTACTCATTTTAACTACAGGACTGAACGTCTCCTCATAGTCAATACCCTCCCTTTGGTTACAACCTTTAGCAACAAGTCTGGCCTTATATCTTTCAGTCTCACTAATTGAAAGATATTTAATCCTATAAACCCATTTAGACCTAATAGGTTTTCTTCCAACAAGAAGGTAAACTAAATCCCAAATACCATTTTTATACAAAGCTTGTATTTCAAGATTCATAGCACTAATCTAGTTTTGATCATTACAAGCATCCTCATAACAAGTAGGTTCATAATTCTTATTCAGACCAGAAGTAAAACATAAATTTTGTATATTGCATAGAATGATTACAATATTTATATAAATCATATCTCAAAGAAGTATTCAGCACATAATCATTCAATTTAGCAAGAAATTTAACAACCCTATTAGACTTCCTCTGGCCAATCTCCTCTATCTTAGTTTTAAAAACATTTTCAAGAACCTGATTATTTAAATCAAAATTGCCCTCAGAATGATTTCTATCTCATATGGGAGTTGTATTCATTTGACCACTACTACTTGGTAAACTACTAACTAAGTCATTTCTAGCTTGCTGTGAAGATTCAACAATATCTGGTTGACTATTGTGGTTAGTAGTCACATCCTCAGTGTAGTGGTGACCACCCTCTCTAAACAAAGGAGTTTCACCTTCCTCATCATCATTGGGATTTGAAGAATTGGATGTGTTTCCAGACTCAAAACAGTAAAAAAAATCAAAGTAGAAACCTCATTATCAGACTCAAGAACAACATTATCATTGTTCATTTTATAAGGAAAAACATTTTCATAAAACTTTACATCTACAGAATAAATAACACATCTGTTTTCAAGACCTAACAATTTATAAGTTTTTTTCCACTAACATACCCAATTAAAACACATTTTTCAAATTTACTTGAAAATTTATCATTCCCTTTTAAAACAGTAGCATAACACAAACACCCAAAACTTCTTAAGTGAGAAATGTTAGGTTCTCTACCATAAACAAGACAGAAAGGATATTTGCCATTTAACACAGAGGAAGGAAGCCTGATAATCAAATAAGCAGCAGTTAAAACACACTCAAACCAAAACATAAGAGGAACCCCCTTGAAACATAAGACTCCTTGCTACATTAAGCTAGTGTCTATGTTTGCTCTTAGCAATACCATTCTGCTGTGGAGTATATGCACAAGTGGTTTGGTGAACAATTCCCATTGAGTCAAAAAAATCGTTCATATTTTTATTAACAAACTCAGTACCATTATCAGATCTAACAACTTTAACCTTTTTTATTAAATTGAGTTAAATCCAAGTTATAAAAACTCACAAACATTTGAAAAACTTCATCCTTAGTCTTGAGCATATACACCCACACATATCTAATAAAATATCAACCACTATCAAAAAATACCTAAACCCATCCTTGCTAACCACTTTGTAAGGACCCCAAACATCAAGATGAATGAGATCACCAAAACATAAAGATTTATGATCACTTAGAGGAAAAGACTCTCTTATTTGCTTTGCCTTATGGCAAACATCACAAGGTAAATCACTGTTAACATGTTTTCCAAATAACCTTTTAAAAGATTTAAAACTTGGTTAACACGATGACCCAACCTGTTGATCCCTTTGATTGGATCTTTATTATGTTAAGAACTAGTATAGTAGTTTGTAATCAAACTAAAACACTTTGAGAACTCTTACTCAAGCTAAATAAGTTATGCGGAATCTAACTTATAAAGCACAGAAGAACAAAATTACTTTTAACTATTCGATTCTCTTATTAATCAACTTGAATGAGGTACATAAATGACATCGTACCTATGTTTCTTTTATAGAGTAAGGAACCCTAGAAATCTTAGAATATTCTATAAAGATAACTATATCACAAACAATTTATTATTAAT